>JAVSBS010017137.1:0-47501 GCA_033124195.1 Coracias cyanogaster
GGGATAAAGACCAGAAAAATCCCACAGCTACCTAGTCCCGAATCTATCACAAAAAAAACGTACCCTCTTAGTTTCTTGTTTAGAAGTACTACACCCAGATTTTGCCTTATTTTTTTGTAACCATATGTCTGGTAACTTAGCCAGAATTCCCACCTGATCATGCAATACTAAGTATATATATATATATATATATATAGCCTACACAACCTATTACAGAAAGGAAATCATACAAATAAAAATACAGAGAAACAGCAATATCCTTCTCTCCTCACGCAAGCTCCTTCTTACTTGAGAAATGCTATTACACCTTCTCCTTGCTGACTTGTCAATTTACCTGCCCTTTATTAAAACACAGACATATGACAGCAAAAATTATTGCATTCTGAATTACTTTGAAAGTATGTGAATACTATTCAATAGACCTTGATTTCACTGACATTTTCAATTAAAAAAGTAATTATTTGTGAAAAATAACCACTATGGTATTTATTCCTTTTTGACCTATGTTTTCTTGAACTTCAAAAGCATGAAATATTGACTGAATTAACTTTTCTATTTATGAACACTTTTTAGACTTACTTCACTAATTGCTTTGTGTTACTGCTTAATAGAGCAACAGCATGATGTGAAGAAAAGGCCTGGTTCTAAAATGAAAATCCAACTGTCCATAAAACTGTTTTTGACTAAACAGTCAAGTTTGCATTTGCAGTCTGTTCAATAAGGAAGATATAAACTGCCAAGCACTATTTTAAAAGGCCTGCTTCATACATTTTCCAGTATGACATTTTTATTCTTTCCTTCCTAATTAGCAATACATGCATATATATATATATATAATTTATTAAAAAATGCACAATTACATGGAACAAGATCACCAAAATATGTTGTTTATTCCCAGAAGGCAACTCTGCATGCTAGTTTCACATTATTGTTGTAATCGTCAGTGAGCCTGATCCTGCAAATAGCACAATTCAGATAACTTTATTTGGATGGATAGTGTCTCTGAAATGATCTGAACTATTTTTCTGAGCACCAATTCTTGGATACGTATATGTCAAATAAGACTCAGAGTTTATAAGAGGAAATTAAAGGCATTCTGTACATACTGCAAACAACAACAGAATGCTCAGAATTCTGCTATAGAAAAAACCCTCCTATTTTCTTCATGTGATTTGAAGATAAACATTGCGAGAAACATCCAGACACACCATTTCTACAGCCTTGTTTTAAGAGGTTTCAAAAATAGTCTGGGGAAAAGCAAAGCATTTAATAAGAAAATACAAAATAGCAGGTTCAATGCCTGCAAACCTGAAATATTTTAAATTTTCTAGACAGTGAAGGTTAAAGCTATCCCGCATTCTCATAGTTCTCTCTCTCCTTTCAATCAATCTCATTGATTTTTTTAAGGGTCAGAGGCTATACCTTCATTGATCAAAGAAACAGCCTGACACAGCGAAAGAGTCTGCCAATTCCAGACAGATCAATCACACCTTTGTCTGCTTTTGATACATTATGGTTATTTATTCTGCATCACCACGACTTTCCGTCGCATGGCTCTTAATGTAATAATGCTGCTCAGGGACAACAATAAAAAAGGGGGAAGGGGAAATATTCTATTTAAAATATTTTAAGCCTCTCTCTGGTATTTCTGAGGGTGGCTTATGATGGAACTTGGCCAACTTGTTTGATTTCATTCTGCCTTGGAAAAGAATTCCTATTCTGGTATTTAGGTCTCCTTGGTCAGCGTTTTGTAGGATTTTATGAAGGCAATCCTTTGAAAATGATTTGTGCAAACTGTTTTTAGAAAAGTAATTAGATCTTGATAAGACAAGAATTATGATCTAATCACAACCATAATTTTCCATGTTTATATACTGGTTTTTTAAATAGAATGTAACCGATACCGAGCTACAGCTACTGACTGCTTTATGACTGTAAAATGAAACTAAATGGTCAGCCTAAAATAATTGTTGGGAATATTGCTGAAGAAACAGATATAAGTGCTGAAAAGCTCCTGGCTTTGCAAACTATTATGCTGAAAGCCAGCTAAAGCTTAAAAAAATTCACTATATGCTCACTGTCTGTTGCAACTGAAAGTTACATGCTACTATCTATCTTTCTGTAGCATCTGTAAGAAGCCTCTAAAACTACTGTTAGTCTTATTAAAATCTTTAATTCACATTTGGTAGCCTATCACTTTACAAGCAGTTGTGCTACTTAAGAGAAATCACTTGTAGGTCTTTTGTTATTTGTTATAAGTAAAACCATTAAAATCAAGTTCTAAAGGGAACTGTAGCCTAAAAAAGAACTCGGTGGCAAAGCGCCCAGTGACTTCAGTGGAATTGGGACTTCACTGCAAAAAGTAACATCTCAACTCTTTCAGCCCAAGCTACCTTCAGTAGAAAAGGCAGCTCACAGGATTTCACAGGACCACACTCATATAAAAGAATTGAAATAGCAAAATAGCTAACAAAGCTAGGATGAGCTCTACGCACCATGGAGCCCTAGCAAAGCCAGTGGAACTGTTCAGTAAAAGTAAGCATGCAAATCTGTGTGGAATCAGGATACCAGGTAATGAGGCATAATCATCATCCTTAGAACATTAAAATAAGATATATGATAATCCAAACACTTGGCATTAGATTCTGATTTCATTGTGCCTGCTCTGTAAATTATGTGCACCCAATTTACAATTACATCAGCATTATTATGTAGAGCAAAAGGTAAGTGGTATACAAAGCTGCCATATTAAATCCATTAAAAAGTTACAAGTTTGACAGAGTCCCTACATGTATTTGTGTGCATGCCAAGAAACGCATTTTAAAACCTTTAACTAAAGGAAACTGCCTTCTAGTGATAAACTGCAATGCCTAAAAGACATTGCTAAAATGCTTCTGCCACTCTCAAAGGCCAACAGACCTTAAAAACGGTTGCTGGCTGACAGCATTACACAGAAACATACAGTTTCTTCTGTAAAGAAATAAAGCTGAATGCGCAACATTTCGGAGAAGTTTTGAATAAGTCTATTTGTCCGGCCTACTTTGCAAAGGCTCTGTAGAAAACAGCACCATAAACACTTTCATTCCCCACACAAGGGCTAAACAAAGAGTCCTCTTTCTAGCCATTTAATCCAGTAATTTATTTTTTCAACCATCACATAAATCGAAACACAGCTGTAACCAATGACTTGCAGATCCAGTTCCCTGCCAGCTGGATCCTGTTCTGCTGAAGCAGCAAGATTTTTACATTGTTCACTTCTGTACATCTGGAGAAATCATTTGGGTTCAAAGGTGACTAGAAAAGCTCTTTAAATAAACTCAACCAACAGTGAAGAGAGGCCTAAGTATCTACAAAAGCTACATGGAGTTCCATTTAAAAAGCTCTTTTTTTTCAAATTAGCACATAGAACAGTTTGCTTCTTAAAAAATTTTATGATTATGACATTTTAATTTAATTATGCACTCAAATACGTAGTTTGATAATAAAGAAACATTTACTATTTCCTGAGACCTTTCAAACACAGTATCAATACTCAAAAGTTATCAGAGCTTATAGTTTATGTTCTTATCACATTTAAAGGAATCAGCAGGAAAATAGCTATGGAATGAAATAAAGTATCAAAACTATACCTCAATTAACACATCTTAGCAGTTGCCTGAAATTCTGCTTGACTTCAAATTTTTTTAGAAAAACAAACCACAAGAAAGCATATACTATACTTAGATATGCTGAACCTGAAATCACTTAGAAGTTATTCCTTAAAATAACCTTACTTCAAAAAGTCTGCCTCATCCCTTACTGCATGAGTCTGCTGGTTAAGTAACAAAAATGTCCCTGACATTTAAAACTGCACACAGTAAATTGATTACAATGCATCATTTCCTTTAGAAAAGCAATCACAAAGTAAACCAGCTGAAGCTTTCAGAGGTAAATAACAATGAATATTAAAGGCTTACATAATCTGTATCTTTGATTACTTTTCAGACAAAACAGACACTCACATACATTTACAACAGAGGGGCTTCCATGCCTATCCCAGGCCCCACTAACAAAAATACTTACAGCATTGAAAGTCTCTGTGCTAGGTCTTTGCAAATTTGTAAGTATGTGCTCTCAGTTAAAGAATAAACCAAGATTTGTCATTGGATGTGTGTTTCTTTTCAAGCAGGTAAGCAGGTCACATCCAGAACATGCCCCAGTTGCTGTAGGTGAATATGTAGCTCCTTTACTGCACATTATTAAAAGGTATTTTAAAATTCATTTAGGGTTCGCCACTGTAGTTTCTTCTTTTCCTTTTTAAATACTTACTGTTATAGCTGGTTTGAAACAATGCAGATCTGCTTTCCACTCTGGCCACATCTCTGTGCTGGCTTCGTGTTATTGCCCGTTATCTCCTCCTCACAGATTAACTGAGTAGCTACCTCACCTTCAGCTCTTAATTCTTGTTGTCTGCTCTTGCCTGCACTTCCCTCCTTCACTCATAATTATAGGACTGCACTGTTAAATGTGCTATCTGTAGTGTTGTGAAAATAAGAGCATTAAAAACGTAAAAATGAAAAAGAAGGAAAACATCCTATCTTTAAAAGCCAGATAAACAAGATAAATGATCTGCAAAAAGTAACATGTACAACTCATAGCCAGGTAATTACTACATCACTCCAAGGCAAACTTCAGGGTATTTAGATGTGCATTTCTGTCCATTAACATGTATAGATTTATGTAAACATCCTAAATTAAGAGTATCTAGTTTGCACTTAATTACAATGTTTCTGGAAAGATTTCTCCCTTCAGTTCCTGATGTGTATTCACCCTTAACCATGGCTGAGTTTTGGCCTCATAATTAACGCATGTACCAGAAGAGGGAGTGAATTTTGACAGAACATAAGCTGCCACTGTCCAATGATTGAGCTTCTGCAGTGCCTTCCGTGATCGCCTTTGCCAAAATCAACAGCACAATTAAACAGTATAAACTTCATTTACCACCATCCATTCACAACAGTTCATTCATTTTGCCACCAATAGCCCTCTCTAGTCCAGACCCTGTCTTGTCAAAACTATTTCCCTCCATTTTTAATGAACTAAATAGGATTTGTTATCCAATTCAGACATCAACTATGGCCCATTATGTAACGTTATCTGCCTGTCTGTCTGCCTAGGGTTTCAGGTAAGTTAAATCTGGGTAACTCTGAGTCACAATCTGAACTACACCTTTCAGAGTCCTGGGACAGTCTAGGAAAACCAAAGTAGCCTGGAGAGAGGTAATACCTATTTTTGTTAGGTGCCTTTGGTTGCTTAGAAAGCCTCGCTTAACTCTCTCACGTTGCAGTTGGCAGTACAGATGGTATTCTGATTTATCCAGGAATGCAACTCCCATGGCAGACCCTGAGGCAAAGGCTTTGGTGTATTTTCTGTATCTGGTTTAAAATCTAAGCCCTGCTGAATGAATCTCCCAACTGGAAATCCAACTCACCGAGCCAGAAAGACTGAATCAGAGATTTTTAGATCCAACATGCCAGTTTCAGAATGTGCTAAGCCAGATCTTCCAATTATCTGAATTTTTCTTTGGCAGATGTTATGGGTGCATCTACCTAGGGGTTTGGGTAATTATGCTTATCTCCTATAAGGCATTTAGTTATGCCAGTTTACATTGCAGAGTCCTTTATGTAACCTGTTTCAGTGGGTTTTGTGCAGCAGGGATGAACAACTTTCTAAGGCTGGCGTGCCAGACTTCACATACATCTCCTGTATTACAGACAGAGTTTGTCAATAGAGACTGAACAGGGAGCCAGAAGCTGCTGCCATTTAAAGATGAGTGATTATGCCAATCACCTTTTGGCAGACTCTTGCTCCTGTGCACGGCAGCAGTTCCCATTTGCCAGTTCTTAGCAAGTGTGCAACCTGGGACCTTCAACCCATAGTGTAAATCAGGACATCTGCCAAAAGAGGTGGTCTTTTCTGCCCTCCCTCCTGTTCTTAGTAATTTGTTCCTCCACCTTGTTTGTTCTGACACTTGCATCTTACAGCTGCATCATAAAGCAGATTAGGGAATTGACCCAAAAAGCAAACCAGAAGAAATACAAGATTTGTTTGTGGCTGGATCAATCCTCAATTTGGTTTGTTAAAGAGCCACATAAACTAAGTGCCAGCAGGAAATAAGTGCCAGGTGGAAATAAGGGCCACTGGCAAGAGGTTGGAGTTCTCCTTTCAGTGGCAACATGAACTTAGTCAGAATATGTGTCCTATAGTTGGAACCAGGAACTGTGTAAGCTATGACCTCTCAAAGTCACTTGTTTAGGACACAGAGGGTCCCCACATTCTGTCTGTGCACTGGCCTTACTACTCTCCCTGGCTTCCATGTTGAATCCTGCAATACAAAATTAAAATATTGTCTGAAACAAAGACTTGAGACTGTAGTACAACCAGAGAGAAATTAGAAGATATAGCCAGGGGATAAAAGACTAGACACTCCAGGAAGTATCATGCAGAAGGCTGTTCAAGGTGGTCAGAATAGTAAATGAGATATTAGCAACAGTCAAGTAATACATCAAGGCTATAAATAACTGTGAAATCAGGTATTAATAGTAATTATACAACACACAAAGGAGGTACTCAGAGATTCCAGTACACTTGAAATGCAAATTACTGCAGAGCTAAGGATAGTTGTGACAACAGATTAAAACCAAGATTAGATCTCTGATTTTCAGACACTATGAAGGAGTTTATTTGAACTTTGCCAAAAAGGACTTAAATATACCATATACCTATAATTACTTGTACAGTCTTCTCCTTGCATGTATCTCATTCCACTTATCCCATTTACAATAGTGTTCTCAATTATTCACAAAGATAAAATAGACAGGCTTAGGGTTTTCATAAAGTCCATTATAGCCATAAACCATACAGAGAATCAATAAACTGTTTGTTATCACCATATAGCATTCAGCATTTTGCTTTTTTTTTTTTTTTTTTTTTTTTTGGTAACATGCCTATCACTGATGTAGTCAGTACACTTTTCATTGGATTTTGAACTACAGACACACACCACAAGGCAAACATATGCCTTTTCCTTCACAAATAAAGTGCCATCAAACACCACATCCATGTTTGTAAATCATTTTTGAGATGCTGTGTTCTCACACGTGCAATCTGAGAGTAACAACATAAGATGAAACATCATTGTGAAACATATCACATCCATTACTTATGAAAAAAAAAAGGTGGAATGGCACGATCCACAGCTAGGTCTAAGATGTGCCCTGAATTCCTAAGCAGAACATCTCATCACAATGACGGAGCATTTCAGCCCCCAAAAGACCATGTCTCTCTAGGGATCGCAGTATTTGCAAGCACATCAGAAAGCCACTTGATGTGTGCATCTAACAGCCTCTGCTTGAGAAGCCACTAGCTGGTGAAAAGAGACCAGCAATGTGTGCAATTGGGCAGCTTAAAGAATTATTGCAATATACAGAGAAAAACCATACCAAGTCCACACTAATTTACCTTTGAAATAGCCCCCAAAACATAACTTCCTTTATAATAAAGTGCATTCGACATAAAAGGCTAGCTTAAAGCACTTCACTTGCACATCCTCAGGGGGGTATGGCCTTGAGCATGGACCTGAGGAGATGCAGATATCAGACAATAAAGGCAACTTTTCTTCATCTGTGATTGATAGGTTGCAATGGCACCTTGAAAGGCATAGTTTCCTGTCTGAAATCCTGTTGTATGAGCCTTGGCCTTGTCTTTCCAGCATCCAAAACTGCATCTTAGGACAGCAACACAAGGAAATTGAGTAAATCCTTCTCAATAAATCTTTTTTCTCCGCAAAGGATTGAAAGCTGCACTTATACTTTGAAAAATATGCTTATATGCCAGTACAGGAGATGCCTGTAGGATAACCAGCAATAGAAGGAGTGTAAATTTTAGTCCATTATGTAGCATAAAAATGGCCATAATGGGTTAGACCCAAGTGCCTCCTTGCTCAACATCCTGTCTTCCACACTGCGTACAAACGGCTGCCAAAGTTCTTCCTTTGACTTAGATAAACACAGACGATCCCTTCAACAAAAGACTATGAGGGGGATATAAGGAAAGAAAACTGGTTTGGATACTACTAAAAGAATTGCCAGGTGGGAAAAAATGAAATAGTACTGAATTGTAGTAACATGTTTTCAGGAATTGAAGGAGGACATCGGGTACGTAGGACAGGTAATGGTATAACATGCTTTTCTTCTATACTCACTAGAACTTTCCTGTTTCCCAGCTCCTCTCTGTTTTCCATCGATATTATTATGGTGTTTTCAAAGTCTCTTTGTGATAGTTTCATAAAGGTCAAATTCCATGCTACATTCAACATGAGCAGTGGTAGCCGCACTGCCTTTGAATATAAGTTCTCTAGTGCAAGGAATCTCTTGTTACCAATAGAACTGCTTCATACGGTCAGGTTGTGAATTTTGCTGAGTGCAGGTATGCCAGAAGACAAAGAATTAAAGCCAACAAAACCCAACAACAATAACACCTGAGCGATACTAACACGTTTTTTAATAATTACTTTTGTTTTCTCTTTCCATCCTGGGACCCTTTGCGATCCGTCCTGGGAGCTTTGCAAAGAGGGAAAAGTATAATACAACTCCTAATGATGAAATGAGGTGTTTCAACTACATCTGGGAAGTTTATAAAGCCAGTTTGATGACACTTTCTCTAGGTAAGTCTGATAAAACATAGTTAAAAGCTATTATGCCCTACATGTCATAAAATGCATAACTGACTATTTTAAAGGGAGAATTATTCCACTAATAAAATAAATAGGAAGCTAAGCAAATACGCTACTATATTACACTACTGGAGCATTAAAGTTCTCCGTAAAGCCATAAGCCAGCAACCAAGAGATTCTTACAGTTATTCCTTTATTAGCCAGAAACATGATACCTCTGTACACAGTACAGATACCATAAGCATAGTTATTTGAAAAATGAATTACCAGAATTTTCTGTGGACTTTTCTTAGGCCTTCCTGGATTGCAAACAAACTCTGATCTAGCCAAATGTGTAACTCTCCAATTTATAAAGTGGTTCAATCCCACACAGAAGTGGCAGGCTGCTTTGGTAAATCCACCTGCAAGAGAAGTGTCACATGACCCTTTTCCACAGAAAAGTGGCACTATTAAGTCTTAATATTAGAATTTTTCAAAAGCATGTTGAAGCACAGTATTTTTTTCAGCCTGCCAAACAGTGCAATTACACTTGCTTCATTCTTAAAATTCAGCAAATGAGTCAAAAAGCATTTTCATTATTCAGTGAGGAGAATTAGAAAGCATGAAGCAAAAAATACATTGGAATGTGTTTATGACTTCTACCTCTCTGTAAATTCTTACAGGTTTCAATTGTATAAAATTGTCTTCTGCACTCCTATCACTACTTTACCTAGTGACCTCATAGCAGCAGCTTTCAATTTTAAATACCTGGCATCCAACCCTCAATAAATGTGCAGTAAGTTACATTATATCAACACACAGTTTCCTAAGGAAAACTGCTTCTCAAACTGTCTTAGTGTTCATACTCATGTATTCTCAGATTATGAGTGGGGTAAAGGAGTGCTAAAAATATTCTGTTCATTATTGATCTCATTTCTCACCACTTTTTTCTACCATTTTTTGGAAAAAGAAATATATAGTATTTTGCATTCCTTTAAAGTCAACATCCATTTGGAGGAAAAAAAAAGAAAGCAAAAAAAGAAGAAAGGAAACCTCATGAACTATCAAGTGGCACTCCACATTCATTCATCTAGAGTCTTGCTACGATTATTAGGGTTCATGATAGCGTGTCCTGGAATCTTCTCACTCTAAATTTCTCCAGGTTGCATTCTGCTCTTAAGAGGCAAAAATTAACTGGCTCCTTGTCTAATCTGAAGGCAGGATTTTTAGAGATAAAAACATTATCCATTATTTTACAGAAGATTAATCAAGTAGAGTGACATTGGTAATATTTTAAGTGACTGTAACTAGTAATTTTTTTAAGTGACTGTATGCAGACCAGATATGACATTTAACTCTTTGAATAGTCTTTCACAGCCATACAAACCTTGTTTTCTTAATTTAAGTATGTACATAAGCAGTCTGCATTGAAGTGAATTTTGCCCAATCACAGTATAAATGACCACCATACACACAGGAGCTCTGAAAGGAGATCAGTGGGAAAAGCAGAGTGTAGGCATCAGAGTCAGCTTGGTGGACAGTACCCGTATGCACTTTGCAGGCTAAACAGGGAACATTGACTAGGAATTAACACAAAGTAAATTAATTAGTGGGGTCCTGAATGTCAAAAATCTACTCCATGTCTTGGTGTACAGACATGATTTGAACATGTCAAACCACAGATAAATAATACTTGAAATCATATTAAGTAGCTGTTCATCAATACCTTGAGAATATTTTTTTCTGAAAAAAAAAGGGACAAAACCAGTAAAACTGGCTAATTATCATACTAAACAAGTAAGGGGATGAGGAGAGATGGACATAATATATTTTAAAAGCTTTTATTTTGGATAAAAATTATTTTTACATTTTGTAGGCAATAACCCGCAACACATGGACTGGATCCAGAAAATACATGGAAAAGGCTATACTGAAAAAGGGCAGTTTGCAGATTACAAACAACATCTGCACTTCCATTTTGATATACTAGTAAAGTACTGCATAGTATACTCAGAAAGTCTCAGGGCAGAAAGTTTGCATGACACACTTCTTCACTGAGATAACCTATAAACAAACTCTAAGAGAATATTTGCAAAAGAGTTTGCCATGGCTACTGAGGCATAGCTGAAATTACCCTAAAATGAGATGCACTAGTCAAATGAACTTTCACCAGTTTATCCCATTCTGGCCATCCTGTTATCTGAAACACTGATTATTGGAAGGATTTCAGAGAAAGACAAAAGGAATGATTAGGCAGTTGCCAAGACAGAGTGGAGAAGAACTGTCAAGAGAAGTAAATATTTTAAGTATATGCATAACAACAGCCTACAAGTATCTGTTGGGCATTATCTCCACAGCAAAAGCTCAGTTTTTTCCATATAGAGTCATATGTAGGAGAAATGAGACGGAAATCAGAATAAGAATTTCTATTTGTGCAACAAGGAATTCTTTTTCACAATGAAACATTATTTCAAGATAATGGCTAACTTCTACAAAACTAGCTTACACCAAACACGAGTATGGACTAATCCTTCATGGGTGAAGCAAGCATAAAGGATTATTTTTACCTCTATTTCTTATGCACTTTCATATGAAAATAAGGAAGTCAAAGAACCACATTAGTGGTAAGAATCAATAGAAAGGAGGGACCTCAGAGCATGGCAGCAGTTCAAGGGAAAATAGAATTTCACCTGCCTTGAAAGGGATTGAAAGGTGATAGCAACAGCAACATCACAGTAAGAATTCTGCAACCTCCCCATGCAGGGAACAAAGGTTTTATAAGGATATGAAAATATTGTAAAAGGACTATTTAATGACACAAGAGTAATGTAAAAGTTTTCATCTTAAGGGGTAGTTTGCAAGCTTATAAAAGGACCTAGGGCAAGACACAACTTCCAGAAAGAAACAAAGAAGGCAAAGCGGAATATGCATGGACTTGCCTCTGGACTAAGAGTAACTATTAAAAAGTTTCAACTAATTTCTTTAGTTCGAGGTGTTTCTGAGATTCTTTACTGTAACTCTGACATGGAACAGCCCCGTGAAAGATGAGGCAGCAATGTAAGTTTAGGGAATCTGGACCTTTTCTTTATGCTGAACAATAGATATATGTGAGCACTAACCAAGTTCAAACTAATTTAAGAGGATGTCAAACCCCTTACCTCCCTGCCCTACAAACACCCATGTGCTAGAAGTTCCATCAAGGGACCGAATCATGGCCACCTCAATGTACACCTTTTTTATGGATTTCCACAAATACAGTCTTTTTCAAACATCTTTAAAAGTACAGTTGTTTGAGCAACTGCATATTGCACTTTTCTCCTTAAAATCTGTTTTAATCAGTTTCTTACATAATGCTAAAAAAGATGCTCATTTTAGATTTTTCCTACTCTCGTGTATTCCACTTGCAAAAATACTGTATAAAGATCACTGCTGTGACTGTGTTACTGTTCATGGTAAGACTGGCACATTTCTTGCACAACTGTGTAGTTCATTCGTTTATACCACATATGATTTACTATTATCCTTACCTTTAAACCGCAGGGAGACACATGTAGCATGTGTCCAGCAGATGTAGAAGAGCAACAGTCTGGCTAACTACAGGTGTACCTCGGTAAACCTTAGCTGTGCTAAGTAATAACTGAAATGTAAGCAAGGAACAAGAACTACCCACTGAAAAGCCTCAACTGTTTTGACAGAAGTGTGGACAGGGTAGATCTTGTCCCATAGAGGGAACAGCAGAAGGACTTAACTGAGAGCTGCACCTCCCCCCTCTGGATTTCTGGAGCAGAAAAAGAATCTGTATAGGACACTCAGCATCCAGTAATGGTTGATCCTGCAAGCACTTAAATGTCAGTTTGGCTTTATGCATCTAAATTGCCCTTTCAGATGAAAGCACCTACAAGTCTGGATCCTTGCAGTGATTGCCATTTATATAATTACTCAATGAAGAAAGTCTGTAAATACACATATACATATCTAAAATTCACTTTCACTGAATCTTCACTCACTGTTATACTTTGGAAAGTGGCACAACATTTATGTGGAAATAGATTGTTTTCTTCTCTCCTTTTGTTAATTTCTTCTCTACTACAGCATTCAGAATAAAAGATGGTGCTATCACCTGTATTGTATGTAGATTTATATCACACAGATGGGATCTTGTTGCCATTGCCTCTTGTTTTGTGGTGAAAGGGTTGTTGTATTTGGAGGATTTTTAAGGGGAGAGGAAAGGCCACTGAAACCTTCCTAGAGATTGTAAGTTTTCTTGAGTTGTGCGCAATGACTTGATCTTTCTCTGGTATTTTTAAATTCATTTAGAATGCAACAGAGGTCATAAGTAGTTCAAATGACTTCTTTCAATGCCTGCTGGCTTTCATATATCACTGCTGAATTTCATCTGACATTGTGTCATCCACTGCTGTAGTTCTGAGATTCCCTTTTGAAGTTCCCCACATGGTGTGTTTTGGAGTTGACTAACCTAGCTAATTGTACCATTTGCAGATGTTGCCATCTCACTGACTAACTTTCTTTCCAATTAATTAATACATTTATTAAATAACAACTACCCTGGAAAGAAGCAATGGAGCAGCCCACTGTAATCTTTCAGACACGGAGGAGGATGACTATATATATTTTTACTTTGTTATTTAGCCATTTTTACCTCCTCTCCTCTAGCAACTACTCAGCTTCCTTCTAACAGCTGCTTTTTGAAGCTTTTTGAAGTCCAAAGAATTATGTTAGCTGAATCTATTGTGTGTTACTACTTTACCATCTTAGTCTAAATAGACCCTCCCCTAATTCTCAATCTCTTTATAATTCCTTCTATTGCCCAGAAATTTACTTCACTAGAATAATCTGAAACAGTTTTCAAAAAACTTGTTACAGTAGTTTTCAATTCTTCAGTATTGAAGAACTGCTACTGTTCAGTTTGTCAGTACAGAAACTAATACATGGCCACATCTAAAGAAGAAATGCTCACAGACTTTATCACATTGTTTCAAAAGTAATTTTGCTTAATGCAAGAACTGAGTGGTACTGCCCCTCAGACTGCAGAGACCAAGACCTTTTAATTACATTAGTATTGACATACAACATGCAAACCAACTGAGAAATTCCAAGAGGAATCAAAATCCACAGACCTAGACACTTTTTGATTTTAACTCTTCTGAACTTACACTTTTTTTTTATTCTCAACCTGAAAATTTCACAGATGAACTCTTTCCCACTTGTGTTAAACTTTACTTCCACAGTTGTGGGATTCTTGAAATTCACATCTGAATATTGCAATTTGAGATTATCTAGCTTTTTGCCACTTACTTTAAAGAGTTAAAAGAACACTGCTGGCATAGACACTTTCAGTTTGTCATTTCTCAGGTGCAGAATGTACCATTCACAGCTTGTGGCAAGTGGGAGTAAAATGGATTTAAGCCAATTTTGAGTCCTCTTTATTCTGTGCTGCTTTGCATCTCTTCACCTAATTTAATTGTGTCTTTGAGTCTGCCTAGGTCCTAGCAGGGAGAGCTCAGCTGCCCATGAGCTCCAGTAGCACCTGGAACCTCCCTGGTATGTCTGGCTGAGGCTCCTCCAGCTGTGCCCTGGCACGCTCAGAGTACCCACCTTCCCCAGGGCTTGCCTGAAAACCAGCATAATGGCCATTTCCTTGCTTCCTATGGCAAGAGAGCTCTCCTCCAGATGGACCTCAAGCTTTTAGGGTCATGTCTGGCAGCTCTGGTGGTCATTGTCATAGAAAAGGAGCTAGGGTACAGGTAAGGAGAAAGAATAAGCAAGGTTACATGCCGTTGGCAAGTGCACTTCTTCACTTTCCTTAATAGAAAGTCAATGCTGCAGATTAGTTTAAGAAAAAAGTTTGAACTTTTTCATCACTTTTCACCCTCCTAGTTCATATGACATACTTCTGTCCTCTTAGATCAACAAAGGCGAATTTAGTCTTATTTGTACAGTCAGTTTTAATTTCAGGATCCATTGAGCCTTAGCACTTGAATTTCAATCAGTGTTGTTTATTTAAAACACCTTCATTACTGCAGTCTTTATATGTGCATGCATTATGTAGCTTTTAATATTTATGACAATGAACTAGTATTATTAAATGTATGTTATTATTAAATATAAGATATGCATTAATTTCAAGAAGAACTGTGGGGCAAGCCGTGTAATTACTACATTACAAAACACAATGTGAAAACATAACACTGACAAAGAAAGCACATTCCAGCATGATACATGGCCTTCAAACTGTGAGATGGTGCTTTTTATTTAGAGCACAGAGGCTAGTCCTTTAACATACTGCTCAGAAAGAACTTTCCTAAATACATATTTTGGACTACCTGTGGTCTTGGCAAATTAGAAGGCTCATTTTTTGATCCTGATGATGATAATGACACCTAGCATGAGCTGGGACAAACCATTTAATTGTCCAGAGCTCCTGCTTTTCACCATGGATGTCATGACACAAAAGGATGTCAGACTCCTAGGTACATCCGATTTGTTGGAAGCTGTCTGTGGAAAAGTAATAAACAGAGGTATATAAAAAGAGAAAGACACAAGGACATTTGTTTTCAGCGTAATACTTCTGCTTTCCTGAGTAGAAATGCCCTTTTTAAGACCTAAGTGACATTACCAGGGAAGATGATAGATTTACGAAAGTTTGTGTATTTGTGTTTTTCTAACTATTCCCTAATGCTTTATGAATGGATTTGTAAAGCCTTATACATGTATGTATCTCACTTAAAGGTACATCACATTTATTCTACTGAAATGTCCAGTGAACTTTTCATAATGCTGTGAATTGCAGTCCTGGTATTAAATACTTCTCCTTTTCTTCCATATACTGATGACAGTAATATTTCAAAGTGGATGCTATTGAAATGCCATATATAAATCTGACTTATCTTTAGATAATAGATTTTATCCAACAAATGACACAGGTTAGCAGAAAGGCAACAGCTAAGATAGCTAGTCTGCAAATATTATTTGGTGAATAATTATTAAAAAGATGTACGTTATGCTTTTCATTATATAATTATTCACTTTTCCTTCACGTTCTTTTTTTATTAACTTTGCACCATTGTTTTGCAGCTTCAACTGAATATTAATATTTACGCTTATTGGATTATGTGATTCAAAAGATGCTGAGAAATGTAAAGTTTAAAGACTTTTAGGATCACCACATCAAATCCTGTAGGATAGTTTCCTTTGCATAATAGATGGTCATTAATGATTCATTTCTCCTTTGGCCTTGACCATTGCTACTTCTAGAAACAAGACCCATTTCTCTTGGGATACTGGATATTTTAAATATTTTTTCCTTTTTTTTTTATTAAACAATTATTTCATCATAGAATCATAGAATGGTTTAGGTTGGAAAGGACCTCAAGGATTATCTAGTTCCAATTCCTCTGCCATGTGCAGGGACACTTTCCAGTAGACCAGATTGCTCAAGGCTCCATCCAACCTGGACTTGAAGACTCCCAGGAACGGGGCATCCACAACCTCTCTGAGCAACCTGTTCCAGTGTCTCACCACCCTCACAGTGAAGCTTCCTGAAAGAACCTGACTTTATTAAGACTTCATTTGTACACTTTATATACTTCCATGTCTCTTCTATAATGGTCTTTCTTTAGTTTTCACATAACTATTTCCCTGTAGCATAGAATTATTGTCTGGCTACATGTAACTACTTCCTGATAGCTTAGTGAACTCTTATCTCCAAGTTTATAGAAAAACACTCACAGCTTAAGAAGGAACAAGAATTCGCCATGTTCGTTAAATCATTTGTCATTTGCCTTTCTATTCTTTGAATATAGAAGAAACTTATACTAACAAATTAATGAACTAGTGAAACGACATTAATGAAAATTTCACCCTGGAAAAAAGGTATATTTTTTTGTTAACTTAAATTAATTATAGAATCATTGAATCATTTAGGTTGGAAAAGACCTCTGGGATCATCAAGTCCAACATGTCCCTAACCCCTAGACCATGTCTCAAAGCACCACATCTATCAGGTTTTTTAACACCTCCAGGGATGGTGACTCCACCAGTTCCCTGGGAAGCTTGTTCCAATGGCTAACCACTCTTTCAGTAAATAGCTTCTTCGTGATATCCAATCTAAAGCTCCCCTGGCACAACGTGAGGCCATTCCCTCTTGTCCTATCACTAGTTACTTGGGAGAAGAGACCAGCACCAGCCTACAAGCTTATTTTAGGTAGTTGTAAAGAGCAATGAGGTCTCCTCTCATCTTTCTCTTCTGCAAGCTAAACAACCCCAGTTCCCTCAGGCGCTCCTCATATGACACATTCTCCAGACCCCTCACCAGCTTTGTCGCCCTTCTCCAGCACCTCAATGTCCTTCTTATACTGTGGTGCCCAAAAGTGGACACAGTACTCAATGTGGGGTCTCACAAGCACCCAGTACAGGATGCTTTCTGATACAGGCCAGGATGCCGTTGGCCTTCTTGGCCACCTGGGCACAATGCTGGCTCATGTTCAGCTGGCTGTCCACCAGCACCCCCAGGTCCTTTTCCACCAGGAAAGTACCTTATTAAATTAATAAGAAACATTAATATTCCAAAATGTAATATAAAATTACATTACTTTGTATTCTTGTAACCAACATGCAAAAAAACCTCTTTAAGGTAACCTTTCTAACCACCATTCTTTCTTTTTTTCTTTTGAGATTGTGTAACAGATTTTCAAAACAAATGAAAGCCACATATATGGAGACAAAGGCTGGGAGGAAAAAAACAGATATTAGATAATGTTCAGGTTCCCTTACATTCCACAGAATTAGAACTGAATGTGCCTGCTCTCATTAAGGAATGTTCCTAAGCATTTGTCAAGTATATTTACACACATTTGCTTCAATCCACAGGTTTAAAGTAAAGCAGATTTAAAGCTGCTGAAGTACTCTGCAGCTCTGAGGCATACAGCAATTCTTAAAAAAGCAAGCATTTTCAAACACTGTTGCATTTAACAAAGCTAGTTACCTGTCCAGTATTTCAAGTACTGTGCTAGGAACACTACTGACAAATCATGATGGGGCTGGAATTGTGTTTGAATATTTTACTTCATCAAAGATTTTATTTATTTCTTCTTATAGGCATGTGCTGTATTTTAACAGTATTTGGATCTACACACGTTTGCAATGTGAAGTTGAGTTTGCTTGTATTGACTGTGTAACTTTGAGTGAAAATTTACATTAATAAAAATAATGTGCCTAATACATTTTAGAGAATTTGACTTTCTCAGTGTTTCCTAGTTTCACATGTATTAATTGAAATGTAGTCACGAGTGAATACTTCATTTTCTTTATGCACAGATTCTGTTTTCATTAATACTAGTCCTGAAATAAGTCTTCATTCAGTAAGAAATATCAGGCCTTAGAAAGGTAACATCGCATTTGGGAAGTTATGTTTAAGAGATGCAGTATATAAAACAGATTGACAGAAAGCAATTGTAAATTGGGAGCTGACTGGTAAGAGTACAGTTCCATTAAATGGAAAGAAGAGAAACTGATAGTGGCAAGACTGCAATCTACTAGAATCAGTAGACACTTCCTACACAATCTTATAAATATTGCAAAATATGTCTCATGAGAAATAAAAACCTGGTAAATTAGGATTGTCTCTTAACAGGCAAAGCTATTTTAAACTATTTTTATTTCCCCCCTCAAACTATCTATGAATACGAACCACTTCACTTCATGTTAACGCTACCCTTTGTGTAAAACAGAAGCTTTGAGGATACCTTACATAAAGATTGATGCAAAAAGTAAATTACTGTCTCATGACCATAATAATATTGTTTTGCTGTTAGCCATTTAACTTAACCTGTAAATAACAGTGTAACACAAAACTCGAATTTTTACAATGCATGCACCAATATATAACATTATTTGATACCATAAACATACACATTTTCTGTGTTTCATAGTATAGAAAAAATAGTGTTCACATATAGAACAGAGGTGCACAAATCAAGAATCTGGATATAAATCTTCAAACTCCTTTTGGAGTTGAGCTCAATAACAAAAACAGCTAAGCTTAAGATCTTGGTATCTCACAATGTAGATGCTACTGGTTTAACACATTCCATATTATGCAGATGTTTTCATAGAGCTGAAAAATCTGAAGCAGCTGAATTTTCTTTAAGGAGATGGAAACTTATAATGATCTGTCCAGTTTAGTGATATTTAGGGAATTAATGAGATATTCCATTAATATGCATCATGTGGAACTGCTATTACACTCTGGAACGGACTAATAGACCACTGTTCTGTGTCTGGAACTGATCAGCAGTCAATAACTTCATTCTCTTATAAAGCAGTTAATTTTCAAAGGGAAGAAGTTCTGTAACCTCAACAACTCCTCAGTGCATGGTTTGAATCAGAAATATTGCTACTTCTAGCGCCACTGCACATACTGTTCTTATTCATGCAAATGTTTGACATTCTTGATTCTAACTAGGAATTTCCCTAAATTAAGTTTTGTGGTAACAAGCTGCAGATTAATTACAGTTCATTTAAAAGCTGGGGTTATCTTATTCATTTTTATTCAGGCTTTTGAGTGGTTTGTATTTCTCATTTATGTAAACAAACTGAGCAGGAGCAAAGGAAGGGTACCCATATGAGCTAAATTCTCCCTTACAATTATTCTGTGCAGTAATAATATGGCTGTAATATAATCATTTAGTATCTCTTGTCTTAGACTACACTGAACTAACAAGCTTCATTAAATACATTGCCTAACTGTGTCAATATTAGGCAGAGCTCTGGTTATCTGCGTGCCCTGACACTGGATGTTCAGTTTAGCTTTAGCTTTGAATATTGTGGGTTCCTAATGTTCAAGAGTGTGGGATAATTTTGAAGTGGTTTCAATATGTCTGGAATGTATGCTGCCCTCAATTACTACTCTTCAGACTTACCACCCTTCTAGTTTAGACTTACAGGGGGGGTTTCTGCTTATAAAAAAAAAAAAAAAAAAGCAAGAAATTGGACAGGTAATACAAAATCTTGGCTTTATGAGACCTTCTGTTTATTTACAAATATGAAGTTTTGCCTGAAAATCTTGCTTGCTTGTTTGCCTTCTTGCTTGCTTTCCATGAAATTTAACTTATGTGGTCCAATACACAAAAGTTATTATTTTAGAGTTATCAAAATGTACCAAGGTGGATGAAGCAAAACAATGCAAAGCTACAACATCCTTATGCCCTTTCCATACATCTTTCAAGTTCCCTTTGTTTCTTCCACCTTCCTGAACTCCTCTGCTTACATGCCCAGAGTCCCTTCCCTAAGTACAAGTGCATAGCCATTACAGTTCTGTTCCTTGTATCCTCTCTCTTGTTCAGCATGCCTCTTCAACTTCCTTCCTCCTCTTACATCCTCTCATGCTTCTTATCACATCATAATTCATCCTCCCTATTCCTTCCTTCTTCCCACAGAAACACACTCTGTGCCTCTTGCTGCTTTCTTCATTGAATAGTTCAGGTGATAAGGTTTGGTTTTCAAAGTGGTAATTTAAAATTACCATTAATTAATCCCTTCTTAGCTCCTCCCTGTTTTGACCATTAATTTCTAAAATTTATGAAGATATACTGGTAAATATTTTTTAAAACACCTTGTATTTTAAAAAAATAACTGATAGATTTCAAAACCAGATAATCTATTTTTCATGCCTTGCAATGTCCCTTTGAATAAAACATATAGTTTGAAAACAACTAGGAGACTGTGGCAGCTAGTTGTGGCAGCTACAGTGTACCGTCTGCATTTGGTAAATTCCTCTTGCTAATGAAAAAAGTCATAGATTTTCAGAAGTTAGAAGCTACTTATTTTCAGTGAAAATTTTACAGTGATAATATCTGAGATTGCTTTGAAAGCCCATTCTACAATAATCCAAAACGGAGAACTTAATTGAGTAGATATTAAGTGTGAGAGTTCATCAAGAAAGGAAAAGTATTGCCACTCTATTATTTAAAAAGTAAAGTTTAACTAAGAATTTTCCTCCTTAAAAACTGTCACATAAAATCTGAATTGTTGAAGCATTTGAGTTCAAGTTATGTCAAAAATTTCCTTACCAAGCTGGTTTTGCAGACTTGCATTAAATCTCCAATGAAGCTTCTGAGTGCAAGTTCAAATAAATTAAAGGTCCAATCAATAAAACTGGTAGTCAGCCCCACAAATCATGTTGCCTACTAAGAACTGTTCTTAAATTACAGTAAAATCAAATTATACAATAACAAACAACAACCACTCTCCATGTATGAGAAGATAACCTTGACACAAACCTCCACGGACCCAAAGATGTGTTCAGCCTGACGTTTGCTCAAGACCAGCTGAGTCGCCTCTTGGTGAGGATTCCCATGTCCTTGGCTCCCAGCTTATGGAGCTGTGTGGGCCCAGCCCCGTGGCCTTGAATCATAGCCCTTATCCGCTTTGGTATTTCCAGCAGCTCACACAGCTAATAAATAATGCATTCATTAGGCAGGCTGCATGTTTACTTCCATAGACCAATACTTGTACTTTTTTAGTTAAAAAACCCCAACCTGACTGATAGCTAAACTTGCTTGCTTTCTTTTATGCACAACACTGCCTGTACTGATCCTTGGTGGGGTGGTGAGGTAGAAGCAGCCCCTGTGCCACCCCTGCCCCAACAGCGCAGAAGGCCTCCTGGGTGCCCCTGGTATGACAGTGCCTGCTGGTGCTAAGGGCAGAGGCTCAAGTGTGCAGGCAGGGCTCCCTGCCAGCACTTGCCTTTACAGCAGGAGGCTGTGGACAACAAAGTCTTCCATTGCAGACCACTGTCGCTTTTCACTAAAATTTATATTTCGGCCATTCTGGTGGAGTTATACTTCAAAGCTGAAATAAAAATCAAGATACCTCTAAATTCTTCTTATATCAGAAGCTAAACACTTCAGAAGAACAATATACTTTACAGCATTTTATAATAATGACTCTCAAAAACCCCTTTATCATCACAGGAATCACGTAGTTCACAAGTTACACCTCGAGTCAATGCCATCTAAAGAGAGAAATATGTTTTTAGCAGAAATGTCCCCGTAGCCAGCCTGCCAGCTGTGGTACTTCAGATGGACTCAAGCATACAGTCTCATCTCCAACTTTGCATGGGCCATAATCAATATAGGCTGACTGCTGCTGAGAGTATTCAGACACTGCCTTCCTACCAGTAATGAGACACAAGAGAAATACACGAATTAGATGGTCTGAGCTTAGTTCTTTACAATACACACCCTGGAAATAAATATTTAGGCAGTAGGAATGAAGAAATCAAAAGTGAATATGGTAAGATACATACTGGTGGATAAATCTAGCCTAACGAGATGAAAAGTTGTTAGCATTTGGACAAAGTAAAGCACATTACTTAGCATAGAGTAAGGAGCTACATTGGTCCACTGCTCCCTGTGTTCCAGCTCTCGAAGGTGTCCTCACACAGTGACACCAGCTTTGGGAGCAGCCCTCAAACACAAGGGTTTTGAGGGTCCAAGCTGCTGCTTGGACCAGCTTTACACTAAGATTTGTAGCTTTGACACAATGTCCTCAAAACTGCCTTGGGTATCCTTCAGTACAGTCCTGCACTCTGCTGTGAATAGAAGCCCTTTACAGCAGCTCAGTTACAATATAGTTCAACCTAGTATAAATTATACTTTAATAAAAAGTTCTACACCCCAAAAATCCTCTTCCCCATACAATGCTCGACTGATACAGGCAAATCTGTGGGCTCAAAGAATTTATGAAGTAAATACCCTTCAGCTGTGTAAACTATGTGTATTTCGACTTTTTGAAGAGGCAGAGAGGCTGGAGATAGAAATAACCTCAAAAAAATGCAAGATTTGTGGGACAAGCTATGGTATAGAATAACAGTCAAGGATCCTTAATCCAGGACACATTAATACTTACTAGAGGCACATTCAAACCATGTCTCCAGCACTCCTGGTCACAGGCTACCATGGAATCTACTTCCAGACCCAGACTGAACACCTTTCTTAGGCAACTTTCCAGGAAATCAACTATTCACAGGGATTCAGCATGCTTCAAATGCTGTCCCGTGTCTAAAGGGAAAGTTCTTCCACAGGATGGTGAAGTTATCGTGCCAAAGTTCCCATCTGATGTTTTCTTCCTAACATGGAAAGTTAACAAATTTGTCTCAGCCAACCAATTGCAATGAATGAGATGAAGAATTTTGGAGTTTGTTTGTTTGTTTTTTTTTTTCATATCGATGTAGTGCCATGCAAAAAAACCCCAACAGTATACATATATAAACATATATATATAAAACATTTCTGAGACTGACAGTCATCTTTTCTCAGACATGTAAATCTGGTTTTGATACTGCAGCTAGCACAAGGCTGGGTGCATATTAGGGAAAAATGAACCTTACAGTGCTTTTAGTGCCCAGGGACTTTGCTTGAAAAAAATTATGGTCATACAGAGCTTGAGCAAAGCCAATCCCACAATCCCAAGTGAGACCTACAAAGGTGGTAGTACCAAACACCTTATTCTCTTTCCTAAGTTGAAGAGTCGTAACAGAGAAGCCTCATGGAGGATTTGGTTTAAGTAAACTTTTGCTTCCTGCTACCCTTGTAAAAATGATAGTGATTTCACTTTTCTCTGAAGCCACCAGGGTATTCCCTGTCCATCCCTGTGGCCAGTACATCTGTAATACTCTACATTCTTTCCCATGATTATCATGATGTCTGGAAATAATGAATCAAAAAAGGACCAGTGGAGGAATATGTGTAAACCAAATGTATATGGAGATAGAACAAGGAAAATGAAGGGACCTGCATTGCTCAGATAAACCACAGATAAACCATGGTCTCTAGACCATGGAGATAAAGCTTTAGATGAAGAGAACCATAACTTTCAGATAAAGGCAATAGGTGCATGATATATGTATGTTGACAACATACAAGAAAATAAAATGTACCCTCCCCCTTTTCAGCCAAGCACAAAAGCAAAATAGGCTGTACACAAGGCTGTTCTGACTCTTAGAAAAATGATTAATCTGCTATTCTCTTATCTGTACCATTTTGCTGAGGCTTTTGGTGCAATGGTTGGAGTCTATCAGCACCAGTCTTACTCCAGCCAGACAACTACATTAGTCAGAAAGCCTCAAAGTACAGTTGTTTTGGGGTGAGATCTTCAAAAGGAGGTGCAACCAAGGCAGCAGAGAGCAATGGGATCCATACTTATTTTTCTGTAAGATCAAGTAACATGTCAATCACATTTGCAAAAGAAGGGATAAGAAGCCAGGAGCCAGGTATTTTTGAAAAAATGAGAATGTTATGCTAGAAAAGGAGAGGCATGATCTCTGATTTTTTATTCAGATCTTGCAAGTATTCTTGAAAAGCCTTCATTAACGTGAGGCTGGTTTTTACTGTTTCCAGAAGTAGCACGAAAGAAGAGGCGGAGGGAACAAGACAAAATAAGAATTTGCTTTATATTTCCATATAAATTATAGTATTCACAATAAAACGCAACTGATATATCTAGAAGCCTTGTACAAAATTAAACTCTACCAAAAAGATCACTCTGATCTAAATATTTTTACTCTGTAAGAAAAGACAAAGCCAAAACAATTTAATTCTTCTGTACTATGCAATCCAAAAGCATTATCTTTTCAATCTTGTACTTAACTGTGCTATAAAAGCAATATTCACATTTAAATAGGGCCTGCCAGAAGTATTTTATTTTTGTTTTATTAAAAATACCAGAAGCCGCTTCTAATAGATAAATGAATGTCATATGAAACCACATCCAAAAAAATCTGAAAAATTTCAAGTGCACTTCTATTCCAACTTTATCAGTTAAGCAACCTATCACAGGTCTCTTGCTGAAGAGTTTCAATAAACAAGTTTCAGAGATTACGAAGGGCTGTTTGTCATTTTTAAAGGACAGGTTTGCAAGGAAAACCTTTTCTGGGATTGCTTTTAAATATTTTACCACATTCTTTATCTAAAAATCTCTGAAGAACTTCAACTTATTTAAAGACAAGAGAAAGTTAAATGAAGCATGAGACCAAGTCAAAGTCAGTATTTTAGTTTGTTGAAGTGGAATGACAAAAACAGAAAGTACATCAGCTACAGAGAAAAATACATTTTATGACTCTCAGCTTTCCTAAATCTACTGTATTATATACAACACCTTAAAATATGCTGCATCAACTATATTAACCCATATTCACTTACATATTTTTGACTGTTCTGTGCTATTCTAACAGCACAAAATTACTAAAAACTTGCTTTACCTGCTCTGGTAAACTGGATTAATGGCAGGTTTATTCCACAGAAAGGTTTCCAAATGGCTGTGCCCAAAACACCCAAGCTCTGCTAGTGCATCAGACCCACGGTTATTGACTCAGAAACATCCCTTTAATTCTGTTTTCTTTGGACTTGCCTCTGGACATAGTCACTGTGGGCTGCAGAAGGAAATCCAAACTCTCCCCAGCTCTCCGAAGCGACTTAGCTCTTAAGACAAACAGGATCTGGCATTAAAGCAGGTTTTTGTCATGCTGTAAGTTTCTGTGTTGGGAATCAGGGTTAAGGCCTTGGATCACACTTAATCTTTACCAGGGAAATTGCGGCAAGCAAAAGGTGTTGGGTGGGTCAGTCTCTCTGCAGCCAGCTTCCTTGTAGTACCAAACTTGTGAAATGCTGAGGACCTGTGTCTCCCAAAGAAACCACTGGGAGATGCAGATCAGTTTGATCTCAGGATTTGCCCCCAAATATTCTAGTGGATATTTTTTCTGTATGCAAGAAGCAAAACAAGGGCACAAGGATGATAACATTATGTCTTACAGGAGCAAACACTGTTAGATGTATCCTAGATTGGAACACGTCCATATGTATGTCTTTAAAAGTGCATTTAATTCCTACAGAAGCAACGTAGCAATATGAGTACTACGTGACTGACTGATGTTCCAATTGCACTGTAAAGGTAAAAAAATGCCAGACTTTGCCTAAAACAGACAGTATGTTTTATGACTTTAAAATGAAATCACGGAAGACCTAACTCCATCCAGCTGTTCTTAATAGAGCTTTTTTCCCCACTTTGTTTTTCATTCTCTACCTTAATCCACTTTAAAATTACCTCACGGTCTCATTCATTTTTGCTCGTAATTTGATAACTCTTACCAAAACAATGTATTGCACATTACAGGGGGAAAAAAACTAAATTGAAGATCAGAGAAAGAAATACAGAAACTGTATATTCATTAAAGCTGGTGATGCTGCAATGAAAATTTGCATAGCAACCTGCAACTATGCCTGATAGAATTACAAATTTATGATGCATTTGATGAAATATTTCCACATTTTCTGCATCAGTCATTCCTATTCGATTCAGCTTAGTATAAACAATCCCTCTTATTTTGCAACTAATTGAAGAATTAATATAAAAGGATTGAACACCTGTTGCTCTGTTGGCAGAAAACAGCAATTTCAATGTTTCTTTCCAGTGGACTTAAACTACAAAAGAAAAAAAAAACAAAATAGAAAAGGGAGAAAGCGTACTGGTGACCACGGTCCCTTTGAATTCGGAGGATATTACAGTTTTTATTCAGATTGTGAGTGGTCCCTGTTAAGCTTCATCAGTTGATGGAGGTCTCTCCTCTATCCCTCCATTTAGACACTGCCCCCTTAAGCATTTTCCATTAGCTTGGAGTAGCTCTGATTCACTCAACCTCCTCTCTCCTCTTTCCCACACACTTTAAGACAGGCTTAAAATCCATTGTACATTCACCTAACTGTCATGCAGATCCTCTTTACCAATTTCCTATTACAAACACTAATCACTGAAAATAAATGCCATTAAAAAGAGAGACTAAATCCATTTTCATCTCCTCTTTTTATTCTTAATCTAGGAAAGTGGTTAGGCAAGCCCTAAGCTAAGGTAGAAAGAGTCACACATAAGGACCTGTAACCAAGTGATTTTTTTTGAATAGGTGAAAGTGAAAGAAAAAGAATAATCAAAACACAAGAAAGCATCACATTCACTTAAAATAAACATTCTCAACTTTCCTTGCCAATGCAAAACCTAAACCAATAAAACATCAGAAATGTCAAGTATTTTGTTATGGTCACCTGCAATAAAAGCAAAACAAGAAATGCAGGAGTTCAAAATACTCTGGAAAAACCTATTTGCTGTTAAAATTGGGAGCATAAGGACCACAGCCCTCACCCCCATGTGGGACAGCACTTTTCGCCCTCAGCCCACAGGAGTCTTGCATACCCACAGCTCACATCAACGGTGTCCCCTTGACCACAGCACCACAAAGGCATGGCTCAGCTCATTTGCTTTATATCAACAAACGTTAAATCATTTTCCAGAAAAATTATCCCTATAAATTACTAAGTTCTACTCCTTTTCACTTTTTATGGAAAATTATATCAAAACAGACAGCATCAGTTTTTCCCAAATATTTTGGAATGAGCATTACTATCTGGTCCAGATATTCCTATACTTTTGCAATAATGCCTTCCATCACACTGATGAGACCTCATCTTTAGGGCCATTTTAGGAATCAGGCCTCACTTCAAAAATCATGATGAAACTACAGGCATAGTTCTTTTCTTTCATGTTCCACACCTGTTTCTGGGAATGGCTAAACCATGGAAACACTCACTATTTTTTCTCTCTTTGATAAGATACCTGCTTATGGGATGTACATATCTCAATCATTTTTTTACTTTTTCCTTCCATCTTTTTTTTTTGCTTACTTTCAGGAAGACTGAAATGGGAATGTAACCTTGCATTATAAATCTCCACAAGTACACCTTCATATCTTTATTCAGATGGGGATCAGATATGGGGTTTTTTGCTTACGTGCATTCTAGTATTTCTTTTTAAAAAAAAAATGCCAAAAATACAGGCAACATGGGGTCTAAGGAGGGCAAATTCAGCCCATGGTACCTGACCTGAATGGGTGGAGGCAGCCAGTGCTGGAACCTGTCACTGCTGGCAATGCCCAGCGCTATAGGAATGACTCGCACAGGGAATGTGACTTCTCCAAGTCCTGCTGAGTTAGGAGGATGCATCAGAACATCAGTCGGGGCCAAAAATGACATTTGGATCAGGGCATTTTGGATCAGGGTCAGGCTGACACACTGTGTAAGGACATGGATGCTGAGACCCTTGAGTGGGATTAGGCTGAGAAGCACATGAATCACAACAAGGTGGAAACACAGACAGGGTTGCAGGTCCTTTGGATCTATGTCCATAAAAATGAGTTGTGCAGGCACAAAGAAAGAATGTCATAAATCCAAGGGAGATCAGGATCAACTTGTGACACTGACCACTGCTATACAAGCAGTAGTGTGCAATATGTTTTGAAAAGTATTTTAAGGAGAGAAAAATGTGTGCTTTTCCCTTTAAAAAGAATGTTCACCTATACAACAATGGCAACAAAAATCAACTGTATAGGATAAGCTATTTCTATGAAGAAAGAATAAAGCACTAAATACTCACTGTTTTTCTGAATTTCTACATAAAAATAATCTTCTAAAGCTTTCCTCATAATGGAATTAAAATAATCATCAGTCTTTCCTTAACTCCCTGCAGTACATAGTCACAGTCCATTAAGACAACATGTTAACATTGTTCATAACAGGATGTAAATGAAATAATCAAGTCATCAGGACTATTTCAACATCAATAAAGCCTCAGAGTGATTATTATGTACAGCCATGACACAATAACTTTTCGCATACTTTCCCTGATCAGATTAAAGTGGTGATGAATTCCTCGATGGCTCAAGTGTGCTCCAAGGAAAGCTAGAAGGTTGTACAGTTAACTCCCAGGGTGTAACTCTAAACCATACAACCTACTACCTCAACCCGGATGCACACAGCTTCCGACGGTGACCATAAAGTCTTCTTCACTTCTTCAGCCTTTCTTTGAAATGTGACAGCAGCCACAGGCCTATATATTTCCCATGGGGGTAAGCTTTCCCCACTTTTCAGATGATAAGGTATAGCCTTAGATAGATTTTTCTAGTGCAGAGGTAGAATTTCTGTTCTATCCTGTTTGCATATATATAAATATATATACATGTGTGTTTTATGTTTGTATATATATACATAGATATTCAATAGGAACGATGCAAGTCCAACTACATTTCTGGAAATAAATGACCATTTGGTCTTGTTTTACAATAAAAATAAAATATAAATATCTTCCTGGATTTTTTTTTCTACAATTTTTGAATGTAATACCATGTAATGATATCTTTAATAAGGCCAGGATATGGTATGTCCTACTTTCCCTCATTTATAAGCCTACTATTCCCTCACATCTCATTGTAAATTTTAATATGCTATTAAGTCAAAGGTGCCTAAAGCAGCCAATAAAAGAACAAATCACTTAATAGAGTTTGAAGATAAGGCAATGGACAAGAAAAGCATTCCAAAAAACAATATATAGGTTTGTACACTCACTTGGGCTTGTTGTCAAATACTGCTGCAGTGTGTGCTACATAAACTTTTGCCAGATCACCATACTGACACAGACCCATAGAAGCGAGCTTGTGCAGTACGTTTCAACACAAGATCGGATCTACGGGTTTATGCCAATTGGCATCGCTGATTAGCATTTTCCTTTTGAACTGAGACACAGAAGACTTTAAACAAACAAACATACGAAGCAATGTAAGAGTGAGTATTTAAGACTGAAAACATTACCATCTATTGCAAAGAAGGCTACTTCAAACTTAACTTCATAAATGGTGGATGCACCAAACAAGCCAAAGACTTGTAACTAGTTTGTTTTTTGAAAAAGGAAGAAAAAACAGATTGACGGCACAACGTTGGTTTATCTTCAGCAGGAGTTAGCGTCCTTTTGCACATGCTTTGCCTTAGCGATGAACTCTCAACTCCCAACAACTTGCATTTGACTACAGCATGCACACAGCAGGCAAGACTGGAATCCATAATTGGATGTGACATAGAAGTCAACAATACAGGTTTGTCGTTCGTGCCGGAGCTCATATCATGTAGTACAACCCAAAACAAAAATCACCCTACCAAATCTGAAAAGCAATGAGGCACACTGGAGTGCAGCTCCCCTACAACATTATAAAGACTGCTTAGCTATTTCTTCATATTACAGGGCATCTAAGTACTACTTGACAATAACTTGTTGATTAAACAATGCCTATTAATGAAAGCAAAGTAGTTATTTGTAGGTTTCACTCACTAATGCTCCCATCAATGCTACTCCCTAATAACAAAAATGCAAGTAGAAATGCAATCTTGCAAAACTTCAGAGTTAATTCCTACAACAAATACTTTCTTCTCCTGACCGGCAAGCAGTACAATACAAATTATCACGCACTGAATGTAGAATGTCCTATGCAACAGACTGAAAACAGATCCTCTGAGGCAATAACTAGTAATTCCAAAAGGTGAGACACAGATACAGTTTCATAACTTACATATTCTAAATGAAAGCATTGATAAATACTTCATCTTTAACCATAGTATCTGACACATCAGAATAACTTGTAACAATATAGCCACAAATACATCTGTAAAATACAGGCATGAGAAGCAGGTGCAATAGAAGGGTCTCTTATGATTTTAGCAGGTTCCTAAAATCTCTGCCTGAATAAGATTTTAATGCCTGCCTTCCACTAGTTCCCATTGAAGGCCTAATTCTGCCATCATTGGTTGGGCAAAAGTCCTTTCAAGAGAATCAGTGCCACCAATAACAAAGCTTTCTGAATCAAGGCAATGCTTCATTTTCTTGCAAACTGCACCATGTATTTCTAGTTCAATATTGACAGTTGAGCGTTAGTGAATGACCTTCTATTTTTTTTCCTTTTCTTCTTTAATTTAGTGGGTTAAATCTTTCACGTTCAAGCATGCCCCTTTGTATTTTAAAATAACATTATTTTCTAGAACAGTCTGTTTCAAACTTGCCTTCACTTTATGTACAACACTTCAGCATTCAGAAGAAATGGCATTTTTATACCCAATATGTAAGACAAGCACTCAAACTAGAACAGTTATCCTAGTATCAGAAATAAGTATGCAGACTGCGTATATAATTTACTGAATGATTGTAATAAGTGCTATAAAATTGCTTCTCCACTTTTCTTTCTTTTTTTTTTTTTGTGAATAGAAGAGATATTCCACATTTCAAAAATAATTGGTCATTGCAAATAGATATATGTACTATAAATATACTGGTAAAATAAATATACTAGTAAATATATACGTGTTATATATGTACTAGGCACAACAAAAGAACAACTTATGTATTGATCTTTCAATTCCTTCTAAAGCTTCATGGAAACATACAGTATAAAGGCTACACAAACTGCAATATCCCCAACAGAAAGTAATCAGAACAAAATTTTAATACGTATCTCTGAAATTATATTTATAGGCTTTCTTAAGAAAATAAATTTTTTTAAAGTTAACCTGCTTCATCTTCTTGCCAATAAATTTGCTTTTTAACAACAACATCAACAAAAAGGTCACTGTATTACCTTCGCTGAATTCTGGTATAATTAACTTCTTCAGTTTCCTTTTCCATTTTAATTTTTTCTCTTAAGCTGAAGCGAAAATAAAAACAGAAGTGAAAGATTTTTAAATACCTGGTTTTTGCAGAGTGTTTTCAGAACAACATGAAACATATACAAAATTAGTAATTGTGCTTTTAAGATAAAAAACCACTGCTGATGTCCCTCTCAGGGCCATGGGAAGACATGCTGTGAACACGCACAATTTGGCAAAGGGACTAGTTAATTTAGTATTTCCTAGCCTTTTTTCACTCCACAAATATTTTATTTTTATTAGGAATTCCAGCAGGGAAGGAGCACGCTTAACAAAAATAAATAGTTTTTATCAAATAGTGCATATGATGAACTGATTTGGTACAGAACTTCATGAAAATACTGGGATAAACTAAACGGCTTAAATGAAGAAATGGCTACAAAACTTTTTAGAAAAAAAAAAGAAAAAAATGTGATTAGATAATGTGATGTGAAAAGACGATCAGATACAGAAATTTTAAAAGTTCTTTAAAGCTAATGTAAGCCTTTGTTGCTCAACAGACTTAGGTACTAATGACATACATAATTATTCTAACAAAACTATTGGGGAGGGCAGTATTACCATAAAAGTCACAAACACTTTATGGTACAAAGTGGATGAACAGAGGTATAGGTGTCATATACATAACATTTCCATTCAGCAATTTCCCAGAATTCATTGCAGAACAACAAAAACTATAAGGTAACAAAATTAGCATTTAATCTTAGATGTTACTGTCTAATCAGTAATGTATAAAAAGCATGCATTAAAACAATTCTTTTCTAAAGTCATAATATATTTAGAAAGCTTTTTATTAGACAAACACCTATCATGCACATTTTGAAAAAAATACTAGTGTTTATGGTGAAAAAGACACTGTAAGTTTCAAAGTAATTTCTAGCTGAGGACATCTGTATTTTTAACATAAATTAAAAGGACTAGGAAAATATTAAAATTAATAATTCCAAAATACACAAAACACCAATCTGGCTGAGCTTTTCAAAATCTGTCAGTCAGAATGAATTTTCTTACACACTCTTCTAATTGTCTAGTAATATGTTACAACAGACAGACAAATGCTTTAAGAAAAACGCTCTGCCAAAGCATCATATGCTCAAAACTTACTTTAATTCTGCATGCACTTATCATGAACATTATGAATGGATATCTTAAATACCCTTTTCAGCTATTCCTGGACAAGTGCTGCTTTACCGAACATCTTAAAATAGTCACAGTGACTAGCTGCAAACCAGGCTTACTTCATGAATGTCCCAATAATGTGCCCTTTATTCCAGTGATTATTACACTGATTTCTTTGTAATGGATTTAGGCAGAAATAGTAAGAAATCTGTATATGATTTAACTCAGTAATAACTTCAATATACTGGCTACAAGAGCGATCCTTTCCTACAGTTTAACACATCTCTTTTTTTCTCTTCCCCTCTTTAGAAACTGAAAGCATGAGTCACACTACAAAAAAAGAATTTACTTTCCTTAGCAACCAGATCCAAATACCCACAACTTTCTCAGAGATAACCAAAGCTTAGACTGAATAAATGTAACATTAAGGTCTTTGCATAACTCCAGTGCTTAGCTAAGGCAAAATGTGCCTAACCACTTATATCTATAGACTCTCGATTTCTGGTTTACTTTCTATTTTTAGCAGTATTAGACCAAACACACACCCAAAAAGTTAGTTTTAAAAAGTGTGAACAGCTGACTATGTTAAAATTAATACACAAGGACTCAGTTTCAAAACAACATGTTTAAACGGCTTAAAAAAAGAAAAAGAGAAAAAAAAGGAAGCTATACCTGATATGAAAGGTACGTTTTCACCCAGTGCCAAATACTGCTATATGAGCAATAGTAAAAAAAAAAAAATCATTCCTTCTTTTTTTTTTTTTTTACTAAAAGAATTAATCTCCTAGGCTCATTTTGTTACACTGTTTTAAGAAGCAATAACACATCCTGATGTCTCTGTAGTGAAACATGCCAGATTTTTTTTTTTTTTTGGAAGCAGGAGAGTCACTTATTTTTTTTCTGCACTCTTGTATGTAGGACAAACTCAGATTTGTTTCTTCTTCTTAGGGCTCCTGTTCTTTCTCGGAAGAAGACCAGGATGCCTGTCTTCTCTCTCTCTCGCTCTTCTCGGAATTCCAGGCACAAAGCACTGCGCAAAAGCTGCACCAATCCTTGCCGCAACTGCCTGCACAGGACTAGAGGTGGGAAGAGACCAGCAAATTCACCTCTCCCCTGCGCTGGTTTTATAAATGGGGATTTGCCGGAGCAAAGGGGTGAAAAGGCAGGGTGCCAGTTTGCTACACTATGCTGCAATGATCTCATGTTCAATGCTGTCGCCCCGTTTGCCCAGTTCAAATGCCTGTTCATTAAACAGGGGAAAAAAAAAAAAAAAAAAAAGAAACACCCAGAAAAATAAAAAACAACTTTTATCCATCAGACACTCAGGAGGGCTGTTCTAAACTACAGATCAGCAATAAAAAAATAAAACATACAGTTTTAAAAAGCAGTTATGAAGTATAATTATTCTGATTATATTTTCTTTCTTTCTTTTTTCTATTTAGAGATAAGAAGCAGAATTTATCAGGCATGAAAGGGACAGCCTCCTGGTGGTGTGCCAAAAAAGCCAGAATAAAGGCAAAGTTGTGCTTCAAAGCTCAATCGCTTGCTGAGTCTGGCTAAAGTCAAGTATTAAGATCCACCATTTTCTGAGCCATGTAAGAAAAGAGGAAAAAAGTCAGAACGGGCGCTGCTTTCCAAGTCTCCGTTGGCACCATCACAAAATCTCAGCCGTAAGGTCACATGATGCTCTGCCAAATGTGGAGTGCATTCCCATAAACCATTCTGCTGATACTGCGAAGGCAGCTATTGTCTAGTTTATACCCAAAGTTCAGCCCACTCTTCATTGAATTAGCTGAAAAACGCATCACCTTTGGGGGTTGGGAGCCATGGAAACGTCTACCTGGCAAGCTGCCCACTTTTTCTGCCCATCAACCAGAGATGGAATTGTGCTGCCTAATGTAATGATGACTAGGAATGTGAAGAGTCGTCCAAAGTGAATCTGATTCTTGCAAAGCCTGCTTCATTTGCACAGCAAACTCTGGCTTCTTGTCGTTAAAAAGGGGAGGGGAGGAGAAAAAAAAAAAAAGCGCCTTTCTCCTAAATGTAGCAATTAAAGGTCTAGTAAACATGCCTAGTCTGCAACTTTCCTTCATAACATACTGAAATAGTTCCCAAAATAAAGCACTTGGTATAACACATTTTCTGATTTAAAGCAGCACCTCCTTTTTTTTTCCCCAAGTTAATGTGGTATGCCCTGGACATATTTTGCTCCCTAAAAAAAAAGAAAAAAAGAAAATAAAAAACCAAAATAAAACCAAAAAAAAAAAAAGAAAAGCAAAAAGAAAAGTACATAGCAGATCTCTCATCTTGTCTTTTTACCTGTCGTTATCACCACCTGATTTTATCTAGCACAAATTATAAATGTGTGTGGCAATACCCACTAGTAGCAGTGGGGATGCAATATCGCTGCAATCTCCCTCAAAGCAGTCTCCTGAGAAAGCTGGTTGTGTTCCCAGCAGCACAAAACCCTTCATCTGAGCTCTCTTATCTTCACTAGTGAGTAGGACAGTTGGTCTACAAGTTTGCAAACCAGCACATTTGTGACCAGTCAGCACCCTCTCTTCTTCAAAATGCATTTAATCTGCTTTTTGTGAAAAGTGATACTATCAGACAGAATTTATAAAGGATGCAATTTATTAAATAGTGAGTAATAGACATAACTCTTTTGCTATGTATCTGAAATTTCAATTTTGCACATCTATTGTTCTAAAATAGAATTTCACTTCCAAATGAAAATATCACACAACCTACTGAGCGACACATGCTCTCCCAGCACCTAAAAACCTCATACAGAAGAACTTATCTAAGAACTCAGCGTTGTTAACAAATGAACAAAAAGACAGCCCATTTCTACACCATGAAGCTTAATAGCTACTGCCAAAGAGATGGTAAAAATGTGGTCATTTCTCTGATCCTCCCATTAAGAAAAACAGAGCCATGGGAGGAGCCTCTCTACCTATTAGCATCTCTACAAATGCTCCCACAAAGAGGAGGCTGCATGCTAAAGAGCTTACAGCTAAAAACTGGTAAGGAAGGGCAAACAAAGTAGGAGAGAACAGGCTAGAAACCGCAGCAGGAGAAAAGGAAAAGCCATTCCCAGGGACACCGCGGGCAGTAACTCTCCAGCTCAGCTACTTTTATGTTTTGTTTTACAGTTCTTTCCAGTTTCACTTTATTTACCTGGAGGAAATTGAAGGTTCATTACTGAAGGAAGTGTGAGAATGGGAGCTTTGAAGTGGTGGGAGACAGTTAATGGAACGGTGGCACAGCCCTCAGAGGGAGGTCCTGGGGCTATCCACCAGCTAAAGGGCTGCAGGGGCTGACTGACCCCCTAGTTGGGACTAGGGCAGTGCAGGTGGCAGCCTGGCAGTATGGGGCAGCCCTTGCCTTGCTCCTGGTGCATCCCAGTGGCCTGCAGCCAGGTTTTCAGGAGGGCAGGCATCGCTGGGAGGAGGAGAGCGCTTGGGGCAGCTTGTCCAGATGATGAACAGCATTGCTGATGGAGCCTAGAGGAGTGGGAGAAGGTGCAGCCAGCATAGTTCAGCAGTGGAAAGGGACCAGGAGGAGGTGCTGGGTGCAACATCAGGGGACTAAAGTGATCCTGCTCTGCCTGCCAAGCCAGAATACCTGGGATTGTCCCTGCTCTGGTCAACTGGTGGGAGCTGTCTGGCAGAAGAGAAACTTGCTACAGCCCCAGTAAGTCATCTGGCAGCTTAGTTCCTCTCTTTTCCAGATTTAGAGCTTTTCAAGGGCCAGCAGGCAGAGAAAAGTCCTCTGACGCAGTGACATGGTGTAAGCTCCCTCAAATAGTCTTTCAGAATGAAATGCCACACACATGATTTTGAATCCAGAGACACTTTTCTTATCCCTATGAGCTGGAGATGGCTGCCTAGGTGCTACCAGTAAGTGGAAAAACTGCTTGTCACTCTGGCTGCATGCCACAATAGTCCCACTGCTTGGACCACAGAGATCACACTGGTTTCCAGGGACCACGAGCAAACTCTGTGTCATTATGCCTCAGCCATAAAAATGAACCATGGGTGGATTATCCCATAAAGGTCTTTGAGATTATTTGAAACCAAATTCATTTCTCCAGGCTCATAAAACCCAGAAAGCCAATTCTTTAACAGTTATGCAGAAACATAAACTTGAGATTCCATTTTAATAATTTTAGTAGTTTTCTCATTGATTTGAGTCAACAGATCAAAACAATTTTTTTTTTTTTCTCCTAATAGGGCAGGTGGGACTCAAGCTTTGTTCATTCCACCTTACGTTTTACCATTAACCATAAAAACGTTTAGGCCACAATACATCAGTGTCTTCAAAGGAACCACTCACATGGGTGTGACCTACAAACCTAGGTGCATTTTGAAGCATGGCAAAAAATAATGGTTTCATTAGAATTGAGTAGAAAGCTCCAACTAAACAATGAAATTGTATCCTATTCAAATTTACTACTATTATTATCAGTGATGGTATGTGAAAAGGAGAAGGGAACAGGCTGACTTTCAGATCTCAGAAGGGTGTTTACCACTAATTACAAATAATAGGCTGTCTTAAATTGGGCAAATCTGAGCAGCAGCTTTTGAGGGACTACAGGCACAGAATCCTACACAGTCATTTTTCTTTTCCTGTGTGGAAAAACACTTCAACATGTGGCTAGCCCTTAATAATGAGTATTCACTTCACCAATATTCAAGAAGGATGTTTAAAAAATCACTAGCATGTGTGCCCGGCAATAATTAGAGATGTAGATTAATCTCAAATGCTTTGCCTATGAACTAATACAAAGGCATCATAGAGGGAACCAAAAAGATGTATCTGCAGGAGCACCTGGCCCTGTTCATCTGCAGCTGGAGGAGTCAAGGAGGCTGGGTGGAGGGAGGCTGCAGAGGACTGACCTCTCCACAGGAGAAGAGGGCACCAATCCTTCCTCCCCCTGGGACCAGGAAGGGAAGGCAAAGAGGACAGGAAACTTGTGCTGGGCTGAGGATTTCTTCTCACAGCTGAATATGATTTCCATGTCTGTATTCAGCTTCCACAGAACAACCGTTACCAGAGCCTTCTTAGCTTAACAGTCAGTTTGCAAACTAACTGGAAACGAACAATCAGAGCCTTCCCTTGGCAATGGCAATCCACACAAGACATAAGAGAGAAAAGCTGAGAGAAAATGGGAAAGAAAGATAGCAACCCTTTCAGAGTGAAGGCAGAGAGAGAGAGGAAGGAAGGGAGCCTGCACTTTCACATGGATGTTCTTGAACGCAAAACCAAAATGAGCAAGTATGCCACTGTAGTTACTACAAGTTTAAAGATGAAAACACACCAAGTGAAAAGGACATGCAAGTGCTGGATATATAACACATTTCTGAATAACTTAAATGTACTGTATTCAATGGCATAACACTTCACAATTAAACAGTTTCGCTCTGCAGACTGTATTGTGAAAGGCCCTAGTATATAGAGGTTACAAAAATTATTTGTAAAATGCATGCAAATGAAAAGTTATCACCTACTTGCTACTTTCATTTTATCTTCAAATGGCGCTCTCTTTTTTTCTGCCTTAAGGTTAACAGCACTGGATTAAGAGAATTAAGCAAGATGCTCTATGGCAAGAGCCAAAGATGTCATTAATCATGAATTTAACTGTATTTTTCCCCTTTCTGAAATTTTAATGAAGAGTCTTGCTTTAAGTTCCTTCCCCTCAACTTCTCATTCTTTTCTCTGCAACCTATTTAACCTTTGGCCCCTTTAGCTGTATTGCTGGATACCTGAACTTTACAACCTACTTTCTGCTTCGCTACAGGAGAAAGAAAATCTTTACAGATAAGTAGTTATAAAAACTGAGTAATGCATATCCAATACTCTTGTTCACACAAGAAAAGCCTCTTTTACCCTTCTGTTCTTCACAGGGAAGTGCAGCTGTGGTAGACTAATCAGTGTGGCTGCAGCACTAGAGAAGGGCTGGTTCAGAGAGGAGGCCATAAAGGGGCCAAAGCAAAAGCCAGGCTCTGTTGTTTTTCCCTGTTTCTTAAAAAAACTTGGGCTTTTACAGGTGATCATTCAGGCAGAAAAAGATATGACACTTTCTCCACAAACAAAACAGTACCTCAGACAGGTAAAAATGCTGTGGTGTTATAAAATATCAAACCACAAACCAAACCTGATGATAGGAAGAGCTTTGCCACAGACATTTCCTTCAACATATTTGTTTCAGTCCCCATTTATTTTACCACTGTCACTGCAGAAACATTATATTTAAGTTCAGAGCAAGAGGTACAACATTCAATCCCCTCACATACAGCAAGTGTCATACATAGAAAAATGCTACGTACACTCTCTTCACTTCATTTGTCTCTTGCAGGTCTAAGTGCAAATACAACTGAGCATTATCATCACCATCAGATGAAAAAGTCTGAAGCATCTATTTTTTCAGAAATTTAATGCTTTTAGCACATCACTCTCCGAACTGCCCAAGTAGCATGGCAGCTTAGCTTTTTTTACAGTTTTAGAGCCAAAGATACTGAAGATTAACTTGTTTTCATAAACAATTTATCATTACTGTCAGGTATAGAGTACCTGACATTGTTCAGTGTTAAGTGCACTGCACTGAATCATAAGTACTACTTTGAATTAGGTAATTTCTAAATACCACCTACATAGTTTGCACCAACTTGACCACTACCTTTGAAAAATAAAAAATGAAGATACTTTGATCTAGTTTCTGGCCACTAGAGTAGAAGGATAGTGAACACAGAGAATTAGCTAGCAAGAAGTGTAAACAACAAATAATTCCTTACATGCCTTCTACTTGTGATAAATAGAGCAATGTCAACTTCTTTCCCAAACACCTCTTCAAGACAAGTGTAGCCAGAATTGAAGCCAGAAACTGCTTTATTAATTCCTGATTTGGCAGCATGCTTAGTGCCTAGACCTGTCCTAGTATAACTCCCATCCCAGTGCTGCCCTGCCAAAACTGGTGTAATGCTTAGTTGAGTGGCACACCTATGTACAAGGAACACCTTCACAACAGCAATCCTTGCCCAAGCTTCAGAGTGAAAAATCCTCATGGGTGTGAGATCACACTGAAGTGCAGATGTCTTCCTATTCCCTCTTATCCAGTAGGTTGTGTAGCAAGGGTATCTCCAGAGCCATTTATTTTTCTTAGGACTCATTATTGGCCTGAATATAAACTGACAATATAAAGCATGCCACAAGGACATTTTTCGTACCATTGATTTCTCAATCAGTGAAAAGTAGTTCTAATGTTTTTTACTGCATACCTTTCCCACATGACCCTGTATGAATCCTGGCTGCTTAGAACTTGAAATCTTATGCAAAGTTATTTAAGAGGAGCATTTTGCTTAGCTGCCTTGTGCCAAAAGTAGCCTTCAGTAGAACATCTGCTGTGCGTCACCTATACCCCATCTACCATAACTGACTACAGTCTCACACCTCAATATGCCACAGTTCATTGCTCTTGGGCAAAGAGAGAAAATAAGTATTCTTGAAACACTCTTAATTATTTCAGGAAGGAAGTTATATATGTCTTTAGATCCTTATATTCCTGCAAATCTGGACAGTACTTTCCAATGTATCAGAAAGTTTTGCAGGCAGGTATATATGTACACATATCCAAACACACCCTACACATTTTTGAAAATTAATTATAAAAATATGGGGCCTGTGCTGCACTTTTCTGGATTACATTCTTAGCATGTTGAGTTCTGTTAGCCAAAAAAGACATGGTTGGGTCATAACTCTAAGCTGAAAAGAAAGAACATGTGTACTATATCCCAATGTAAGCTGTGAGATCAATTAGTTTTGAAGCAAAAATTACTAAAACTGGTTAGGAAACTGTTTTCCATATCTCATTTTCAATTTTCCTTCTGTGAATTTTTGAGTCTGAAAAATAAGCTCACTCCAAACAGCATAAACCTTCAAATCTAGATTTTTAGGTACTTCTATATTGGAGCAATTAACACCTAGTACATTAGAATGTCTTAAATATTCGTCCTAGATTTTTACTTCAATATTTTTAGTACAAATGGCGACTACTTCAATTTTTTTTTAGCCTGAATTGGCATAAATTTTTGAGTAAAACCTACACTTCGAAATAATCAACATCCTCAGATAACCTGAACAACACAGAGATGGAGGCAGAAGAGATCAAAGGCATGGAGCCTTCTCGGAAGATTGAGCAGGCTATGAGTGATCAAAGGCGGGGAGAGAGGACCCTGGATCTTAACTCCTGCTTCCACTATACATGTATAATTTACAAGTTATTGAATTGTGGGGAGAGGAACTATTTATACATTAAATATAGGTTACAGGATTGTAAAGTTATTTGAAATACAAAAAAATCAACTTTGGTTGCTGAAAATGTATAGGCAGGGTGTTTCACAAAGCACTTCTCAAAAAGCAAATGGTACTAATGCAAGTAGATTTCTTTGCAATAAACTGGCATTTTCTGATGAAATCAAACAAAGAAAAAGGCACACTATGGCTGGTTAGTGTTATCACAAAAAAGATACTGTGTCATTTGGAAGTGATAACTCACAGGAATAGTGGAAAACTCGTGTTCTGAGTAAAGCACTAATAGTTATATTAGCTTGATTTTCAGAAGATTTAGAGCACATATAACACAAAATCTTTATCAAATGACAGTTCCACATTATGTGAAATTCACATTGTGCAATCACATAAGGGCATTTCTTTCTTTTTTGTCCTACACATTTTGGTAGTATTCCTGTGTACTACCAGATTTCCCTCCATGAGACTTTTCACAGCTTACTAGCATAAGGGCACCCAGCTCAGCACTGAGATGAGCTTTCATGCAATTGGTTGAGTATCTTATCTACCAGATCCTTGATAAATTGGTCATTATTTTTGTTTACCAGAATTAAGTTCTGTACTGGAGAAAACATTTGCAATAAAATTTTCTAAAAAGAAAGAATTATGGCCTCAAAGTTTTAATTTGGCAAATCAATTCAGAATATTTTCTCAGAAAATCCTGAATAGCTATTTAGAAAATAAATGCCGAATATTATGCATACGTATTAAATAAATGAATTCAGCAATGCACAGATTTAGTAATGATACATGAATTCATATGATTCATGACTTCACAGCTTATTTTATGTCATGATATTAAATATATGTGCTGCCCCACTGAACATGTAACACTGTGAATTTCATCTTAACACCAAATTGTTTTCTTGATTTGAGGCAGGACCTGCACCACAGCCAGTATTACCATAGTAAGCTGAAAACACTCTTGAGCTTAAGAGATGGTTGTCGTTCACACTTGACAGCCAAAGGGGCAGACTTGGACAAAGGATGACATATTAGAAATAAGCACAGAGTGATTATTGAAGGACTTGAAATATGCTGAACCATTAAACAAAAGCAGGCAGCATAGTCTGCTAGTTACCGGTTCGAAATGCTCAATATTGAATGGCTGAAGGAGATTTCAGAAGACCAACAAGGGTCACGTACCTAGAGGTGTTTCTAGCTTCCCTAGAAATAAGAAGAAGACCTTTAATTCTTATTTCAAATTAGACAAGAGTACTTCAGTCCTGTTTCAACACCTTGGAATTCCAAACTTAGAGGCTTACATAGGCTGTATGGACTTAAGGACATTAAAGGGATTTTACTTTAAATTTGCATAATGTCTAGTTCTTTGGGATCAAATGAAAGAATTTGCATTTTTTTATTACAACAACCTGTAAAGAAACCTTTGAGCAAAAGTGATCCAACACAAATATAATGCTTTTTGATCAGTACTGGGCACATAAAAACTGGCTTAATAACTAGGAGATATTAATTGTTCCAATGGCTCGGAGGCAAACTATCTACAGAAATGTGCACAGTCTAGGTGGAGGGAACTGTCTGGTTTGCTTTCCAGGAAGACTCGGCTGTTGAGGGGGGCCAGTTTATAACACTGTGGCAAGACATTCTAACGGTATACATTCAAAGGGTAGGCAGCTTCAAGGTATGTAAACGGATGCTTCGGAAGATATTCTCATGCCCTCTTTTTTTTATTTCTCCAACTGTAACAGGAAATTAAAGGTTACTAAGCATTTCATTTACAAATACATTACTTTCAGTTTGTTAACAGATGGTTCATTCAGCGCAACTTCAGTGGACTATATCTGATTACGTATCTGCTTCCTGAAAAGGTATTTTTCTAAAACACTATGGTAACCGATGCTTGCAAAGCATGAAACCAAGCAACCAGATTTCTGGAATGCATTTCTGGATAGCTTTTATCAAGCAGGAGAGAAGCAGAATGGAATGTGTAGAATACAGTCCCCTTAGTTAAAATGCAGTAAAGTTCTGCAAACAGAATCTAGTTCTGTTCTCTGAGGATTAATAACAGCCATAGGATTGAGAATTTAAGAGAAATAAACGTTCACAAGGAAGGCCAATTTCCTGTCTGAACAATATATACTCGCTAGAACGTAATGTTGTGCACAAAGCATGCACAAAGCATGCAGTAACTGTGTCCTCAATCCAGTATGTCCAGTGATGGGCCTTTTATTTCTTGGTGAGGAATGGATCTGTATAATGTCTCTAGGCCTTTATTAGGCAAATCCTTACACTTGTACTCATCTTTACTACAATTAGCTTTCTCACTGAAATTAGGGGAACCATCAATAACAATAGAAGGTAGTATGCAGAATATTGTTGATTATGAGAGCCTTGAAAACAAAGCCACCTATAGCAGATGCTGGGTTTAGTTATGTAAACATAAATAACGAGTGCAGTAAAACTCCTATACTTTGTTGGCATCTTTTGAGATGATCTAAAAAGTAACATGTAACATTAAGATGAACCAAAACATTCATCAATATGTTGTCCACCTCAGATCATTATCTTATGCTGATATCTACCAACAATTTGTAGCGGTTTCAAATAAATAGCCAAGTGGTTCCTCCTACATATATGTGGGGGATCTTATCATAAATTACCTCCTTATCTACATGGCAAAAAGTTGCTTTTGCAGTGAATAGCGCCTACTTGTTTCCCTGAACTTCCTCCCCATTTGTCCACTTTCATCTGTCTTCAGTGGTGCCAGTAGTTTGTTCGGGACATACATTAATGTCTCTATGTCTAATAAAATGCCCAGAATTCCCTCACAATCTAAATAAATAACTATAAGAACTGCTTTTCCACCAAGGGGTGTGGCAACGTACTAGAAGTACTTAATAATGAAAAAGAAAATGAATATAGTAGTTGCATACATTGTCAGTCATAACGTAAATCTCAATCACTAAGTTTTTGTAGACCAAATATTTCATAGGAAATAACAAGATTTTCTATCACAGCATTATTGCATTCAAACCTCCTTTTGTGGTTTTCATTTTGAAAAGTATTTTTTTTTTTTTTTTCTGTGGGGGAAAAATCACGCATCTCATACAAATCACTCATTTGTAATGTACTTTTTTCATTTGGGCAATTCGTCCCAAAAGGTCAGTACTTTTTGAATCAATGTGATGTGACCAAGTCCCCTGTTTAATTTTGATACAAGGGAGTTACTGACCAACAGTAACTTCTATTCTACAAGTGTATGGCCCATCCTGAGCTACTCTGTACATATTACAGTGTGCGTATGCACAGACACATAAGTAGTCAAAGAACACTTGTGAAAATTTTTCTTGGCAGTGGAATATAACCTCTTGAATACAGTGTATGACAGAGTAAATTTTCAGCTCTCTCACACCCATTCTCTTGCTTATAAAGCAGAGGACATAGGAGAGACTAGTATGGATTTGTGGGTGTTGTAAAAAATTAAAAGTTATTTAGCCGGTAAGTAATCTCTTTTTTTTTTTTTTCTGCTTGTGGCATTATCTCCACAGTACTGTAACAAACTGCTACCAACAGAATACTCACTTCTGGAGAGTAAGGATAATTCATATGTTGCTGCAAATTAAAAGCACTACTCTTCAAGAAAGCAGATTCTGCTCCTGATGTCAAGTTATGCAATACACATCATAAAGTTTGCAAAAATGTTTTGGCAGTACTTGTCCACTTACAGTCTGAGTCAAGTTGGGCCATCGCTATTTTTCAACTAAAAGTTACAAAATGCTTATCTGAACTCCTAAATATCTCATGTCCATCAAAGCAGTAAATAATGCCTATAACAAGTAAGAAAATCTCTAGTTTTGCCTTTCCAGGATTTGTGAAAACAAGATTATTCAGCATAAACGGATTTAGGTAAAAATTCAGCAAAACTTTTATATGATATCTGGGCCCAAATTCAAGCCCTGAATTGTTTTCTGAATTAAAGTAGTTAGTAGGATGAGCACTGGGATTTCAAATGCTGTGATTTTTCCAGTTAAAGAAAAAGTTGCAGAATGAAACATCTATTTGCTCTTTGACATAACTCAGAACTGTGTAATGGCCATGAGAAAGACGGTTGCATCATTTACTAAATAACCTGTGACACAAAATAAAACAATGCAAGGAGATTCAGTTCTTAACATGCTTCAGGCCCATGTTTACAGATAACAGAATTGTAAGTAATTAGATATGGATCAAAATTAAAATATCAAGAAATGTGGAAATCTAATATTAATGAAGAATTACCAATTTAATTAGCTGGGCATTTCTTTAACACATACTGTGCACAGATATTTTAAATATATATGTGGTTTAAGATTTTCTTCAAGAAACTCTTTTGTTGATTTAAACTATTATTTTAAAAACAGAATGTTCTTGGACTGTCCTGCAGAAACACACTCAAAAACACATCAGAGTTGTGAAGGTTTTTGAAATATCATAAAATTCCTTTTATATTTGATAGAAAGAGTCTCTTCAACTGTTCTTTGACATTTTTTTACCCCATAGTGTTCTAGCTTGTGTTTGATTACTTTTAGAGGCCTCTTAGCCTCTGACTACATAATTTCAGTGTCTTGCTTTTTCCATGTACTGAACACAGTTGGGTGTTTTTGGCTTAATTGCATTTGCCTACTGCCCCTTTAATACCCACTTTGACTATATTCTGCATTCAGTTTTTCTAGGTATATCACCACTTAGTCGGAACACAAGATTTCACATTGCCCAGGTGCCAGCAATCCTTGTTGGGCACAGAAGCATTTACCAAAGGGAGAGTTCTCTAAAATTTCTTGTGTCCTGGGAATAATCTCAGAGAAGAACTATGAAGATACTATATTTTGGAAACTTTGTTCCTTTCCAAATTAAATATTGTGTTGATTAAAATCCAGTAGTAAAATTCTGGCCTTTTTTACAAGTTGTTATACCTTTTAACAGTCTGCCAGATATTTCTGAACTACTCTTGAAATAGATACCAACTTTCATGGATCAAATGGATCATTTTCATCATTGTTACTCTTTCCTCCTCTTTTATTTGACATTTCCACCTGCCAAACTTGTTAACTTTTAAGCAAGTTTTCACAGTTCCCCTGTTCCTCCTTCCTCCAAGTGTATAGGAATCATCATGCAATAGCAGGGCACTAAGCAACAGATGTCAATCCCACAGTTTAATGCACCACCAGAAAGTAATCAAATATTATGATAAAAGCAGTATAATAACCTATATGCAATAAGTATTTTCATTGTTCAATTCTATCTTCTCCCCTAATTTGGATTTCTGTGCTTTGAAGGAACTTATTTCCCAGGAGTATATCTATGATGTACTGTTCAAATGACATTGTGGTTAACATGAATTCTTTTACTCTGTATAATCAAGTCTATTACACTGATAATATTGTACAACTTTTAGGATTATTAAATTGCCATTTAAATACTTAACCAAACAGATACCTACTGTTTATTTTAATATAATAATTATATTTATATATTATATATTATAATATAGCAGTCTCCTTGTTACTGCTAAAATGCTGTGTGTGGAAAAAAAAAATACTATATAACCCAGGTAATTTCCTAATTTCACATAATACATAATTATGTATTTCATAATTTCTCATCACCAAAATGCTTTACTTGGATTAGACCTGCCTACTTTCCTCTTCTTACATCAGTTTACCTTTTCCTGTTGGAATATAATCTAAACAGTTTCTTACTCCTTTTTGCTCCTCTCTCCTCAAAATGTCCAATGTACTTAAATGTCAAGATTTCTACCAATTCTTAACTTCTCCTGATACCAGTCCCTAAAAAGTCCTACTTCCTAATTGGAGTATAAACATGGAAACCACAGCAGCTGTATAATAAAAAACATGCATTTTGCTGAATCAAGATATGAGATGACAAAGTTTTATCATAAGTAATAATATTGTATCTATGTCCTACATGTTTATCTCTAATTTTTTTCTACATAAATGAAATAATCTTATATCAGTATTTTATAATTGTAAAAGAAAATTTTTTTTTGGTTTTACTCAGAGTTGTGCTTTTTTCCAGTGTAGCTTGTGATTTTTTTTTTTGCTACAGGAACGAACAGGATTATGAGCAGCACATTTGGACGGAGAAACATCAGAAAATGCAACGCTCCATAAAATACATTTCGTTCAGTTTAGACATAAAATTCAATCATTTCAACTGTGTAAGAGGATATTAATCCTGCTTAAATTTCCAATGTTAACATACCTAACTAAGATGTTGCTAATGATTATTTGCATGATGCTGCCGTTACAACTACATACATTATTACTATAGGCTTAAATCCAAGCTTATTGGTTAATTTCATTTATTAAGCCTCCAAGTAACACTTCTGACATTCACTGCCAGTAGATTTCCTGATTTGATACTTTTTGTTAATGTTGCATTTTTAAACTATAATTGTTTTTATATGATTTGTCTAAATGAATGCACATGAATTATAGCCTAGAATGAGTTTCTCTACATGTGAATAGAACATGAAGAATAATATGCAGTACTTCACAATCTAAACTCTTAATTTATACTTATGAAAATAATGGGACTACTCATATGAATAAGTAGATTTAGATTGGATATCAGGAAAAATTTCTTTACTGAAAGAGTGATTAAGCATTGGAACAGGCTGACCAGGGAAGTGGTCATCCCTGGAGATGTTAAAAAAATATGTAGATGTGGCACTTCAGGACATGGTCTAGTCGTCATGGTAGTGTCAGTTTGACAGTTGGACTTGATGATCTTAG
>JAVSBS010017137.1:47601-58450 GCA_033124195.1 Coracias cyanogaster
TATGAATAAGTAGATTTAGATTGGATATCAGGAAAAATTTCTTTACTGAAAGAGTGATTAAGCATTGGAACAGTCTGACCAGGGAAGTGGTCATCCCTGGAGATGTTAAAAAAATATGTAGATGTGGCACTTCAGGACATGGTCTAGTCGTCATGGTAGTGTCAGTTTGACAGTTGGACTTGATGATCTTAGAGGTCTTTTCCAACCTTAATGATTCTGTGATTTTAAGTGCCTTCACTGATAAAATTCACAAGCGGTGCTCAGGCCTTGTGAAGGATGGCGGGAGAGGAGGGAACAGTAAATCACATTAATCATGGATCTTCATGTGCCTGTCCTTTGCAGCTGAGAGATGCTCACTGAGATCATGACTTCCTTGTTGCTACTCACGAAAAAAGGCAAAGCTGGTGTTGTAATAGGAGCAGGTTTTCAAATCTTCAGTAAGACTTGGAAACAAAATATGTAGCTGCTTCACCAAGTCTCTGCACCAACAACAAGAAGAAACCAACCTGCCAAAGGCTTTCTTTAAAAAAGTCCTTTTTTTCAATCATTTTTTCAGATGGGGGAAAAGAAATCATAGTACTTAAGGGCACAGGTACAATGGTATTAATGGGCAGCTGTGATCAGAAAAATAAAATACTGACTTTCAAATGCCACCAAGATTCAAAAAGAGCTGTGACTGTTTATATACTTTGCCAATTCATCTACTTGCTTAGCTATCAGGTGCAGAATTCTGGCATTTAAATCCAGTTGTTAAGAAATGAAAATGTTCACAAGCTAAGATGAACAGAAAGTATGTATTTGTGTGAGACCCACAAGGGTGGAGTGTAGGAGGGTACAGACTAACCATGCTTGACACTGTTTTTAAATTACAGTGGCTACTTTTTAAAATATGAAACAGCAGAGTTAAAGTTTTAAAGATGCACTGCAAGTGATTATAACAGTATGATCTAACTTGCTGATAAAATTCCACAGAGGAAGAAATCTACCATTCTTGTTTAGCGGTGCTATTAAAATGGTGGTTTACGTGACTTGTGAGCTAAATACCACCAGGATCAAACCTTGAGCACCTAGATTCACTACCTCCTATCCAAAGCAGGTGACACCATCATATGCACAAACGTAAGTCTGAGGTGGGATGCAAGCAGGACTCAGTATGAGCCATTAAGCCTTTTATTTTTTACGTACCACTTCGGGGAAAAATACAGTAATGCTGTAAGCCAGATACAGCAAAAGCAGTTCAGAATCTTGCCCACAAGAAGAAATACTCATTAAAAATATCTCTTTTTGGCACAGTTTGAAATGTATAATCTGTTTTTAAAATGTAGAGCACAATATAAATGCACATTGTGCAAGGTTCTACTAACCAAAAAGCCTAGTCACAGCGTTATGACAGCTTTATGACATCTAACCATCATACCAAGTGAAAACATGGAAGAGATGGCAGGTGGGAAGAAGCACTTGATATTCAAGGGAAAATATTAATGGATGTGTATAAAGTGTAACTCTCTTTTAACATGTCACGCTTAAGAATATTTGCATAATATTAGCCTTTAAATTGCAGTGTGTACATATTAATTTTACAGTGTCATTACCAATAAGTCTGGCATCTGCACATTCAATGGGCCCAATCTAGCACATTTGCATCTCTCTATTACAGACATTTGGAGTCTCAGTTCAGGAAGTGGCTTGAAAGCAAGACAACCCAGACAGAAACATCAGATGGTGGAGAAAAATTGAAAACCCCAAAACAAATTATGTCCTAGCAAACTTTGCCCTGAAACGTGAAGGGACAACTCAAGGCACCCTCCATCCTTTCTCCACATATATTTTCTTAGGTTATTCTTCCTTTGGATAATGCCTGTTATATATGTACTAGAAGTCTATATATAATTATGTACATACTAAGAATACATGAACAACCTGCAAAACATCTGAGGAAGAAAAGCATACAGAACAATTTAGAAATAGGACTAGGGAGATTAAAAACAAAGAAAGAAACCTCAGTGATGAAGAATTATGAAACAAAGTGTATGCTCCATATATGTGCTTAATCTTTGCTGTTATATATTTCCTAGCACATTTTTTACCTCTTCCATACTGCACTCCCAACTTTTCCTAAGAAGTACATCATGAAGTGCTAAGAAATACAACATGTGAAATGTTGGCTGTAATTTTTTTCTGTTTTAAAATAGAAAATATTCAATAGAAATAGATGAAAAGAACCACAAAGCTGTATGCGTCTGGTCTTGTTATCAATGTGAACAGTCTATTCTATTAAATGGGGGCATTTTGGAATTTAGTTTGATGCCCATCTGCAGTGGAAAGCAGGAATTGCACCACAGATCCTGTGAGCCAAGGTTGACAAATATGTGATATTTTTCCTGTACTACATAAGACACCATTAAAGGCAACAACACCTTGCAATGGTTAAGGTTTCTATTCTGTTTAGTCTTAAGAGCATGAAGAAGACATCACAATCACCAAGCTTTGAGGTGACTAAGAGATACCTATGAGTGTGTATTGAAGCACTGCCATTTTCTAGCCAACCCCTGCTACATTCAGTCTTCAGATTGATACATGGGGAACAGATTTAGACCTGTAAATCTGCCATTTCCTAGCTTTCACATGTTTCAGTTTGTAACGTAAGTCACTTCCTTAGAGCATAATTTCCTTACAGTGCAGTTTCTATTCAAGAAGAACTGGATGCGTTTGCTAAAAGGTTTTTTGTTTTGTCTTGTTTTAAAACTATCATGAGTTAATAGGATACAAAAGTTTAGAATGTATTACTGTCTTAAAAGAGGATTGGCACACAAAGCTCTATAATTTAACTTCTTTAATTTATTATAGTTGGTGTTTCCAGCAGGGCAGTTGTAAAAATGTTGGAAAATATTTTAACTCATTTTTAGCAAACCTTTCCATCCTCATTTTTTCTACAATTTTCTTCCTGATTATTTGCTTAGTTGTGTTCCAGTAGATCAGAAAACAAAATTATCAGTAGTGTGTAAAAACTATCCACAGAGAGGGCTAGGAAAATGAAACTGTTGAGAAATCACAAGACAATTGTAGAACAGCTGTTCATTTTTGCTATATATTAGGAAAATTAAGCAAATAACTTCAGACATAAAAGATGCAGTAATAAAAATAACTTCCTGATGATATCACTTCAAACTACAAAATAATACTGTTAGTATATTTAGATGAAATTTCTTTTAAATGCTCCAGGAAAAACTACTTCAATCTAAGCCTTTGGACATATGACAGTTTTTAAGATACTGTAAAACACAAAGGAAGTTAGTAACTCATCCAGTTTTGAGAAAAAGCCAAAGCCACAAACGTTACAGCTCTACTGTTCCAAGATGAGGCTTGTAGTTCACAGCTCTTGTAACTTCTGACATACTATTGTCTGGAGGTATCTGAGAAAAAAATATATTTTACATACACTATCCTATTCTTACATATCTGATCAATTTTTAAAAGTGGATTTGAAGCTCTACAGAATCAAATTGGTGAGATGTTTCTTCTGAAATACCAGATTCACATAGAATACTTACATAGTCTACTTCAGGTGACCAATATTTTATGTTTCCTCAGGAAAACAATAATATGTAGAATGAAGAACAAAAGCATAATAGGCAGTTTCCTTAAATACTTGCTTTAAAATAGTTTAAATTTAGAATAATTAGACATGAAAGTATTTTTTCAGGCTTCCTTCTCTTTGTTGTAAGAATCGTAGGAATATTGCATAAATTATGACATTTAAGGAAGAAGAAAAGAACATAGTTCTTACTTTTTAGTCTTGGATATTCTGGCTTCCATAAACACTGTTGGAAATACCCAGGAGTCTGAAGTTAGAATTAATTTTTGAAAATGTCCTCTGTAAATACTAAGCTGCAAAGTTAAAGAGAGCATGAAAAGAGAAGTTCTTTCATACTCACATCCAACAGCTGAAGCATTAATGAAATTATCAAACATTGCAAGATGGATGGTGGGAGAAAAGAGCTGCCAAGTTTGCTGAGAGCCTGACCCTGCAAGTGGCCTCTTGTGCTTGTGCAAAGATCTGTCAAAATCCGTCTCAACCGAAAACAAGGGCTTTCTCTGTTTGGATGGAGCTCTGAGACTGTAACCTATATATGCATATAGTATGTGAGCTTTGCATGAAGTTTTTGAAAAAGATAGGCTTACAGATATAGCACAAAAAGAGATGCCGTGTATTCTACATACATTAAAACCTACTGTTCCAAGGCTTGTATTTAATTTCAAAAGATCACAGAAGATCTTATTTTCCTTTAAGAATGATGAAGAGAATGTTTCAGTGGCAGAGCTACTTGACGGTAGACAGGGTTTTCGACTCAGACTTCATGAATACATACAGCTGACCGGGACCATAGTCCCAATCTGCTAATGAAGGCTGGATTTCCCTTCTCGAATCAGGTCTTTCTATGATTGTAGCACACACTGCCTTTATTATTCAGGGGGAGCTCCTCTTCCTACCAAGGTGAAATCTGGATAGAAAGTGCTTAATCCACCATTACTAAAGTTGTATTTTAACTGTGTGGTTGAAGCCTCTGACCCAGCATGCACAAAATGTGTGATCAAAGTGAGGGAGGATTTCTGATTACAACCTCCTGCTGTGAAGGCAGATATATGTGCTATCACCCTGAAGAACATCAGTCCAGAGTAGGAAAAACCTTGGAGAGTCTTCCCATCCAAGTCACCCACAGGATTTAGCTGACCAGTAGCTATTACTACATAAGAAGGGAAAATTGGAGTGTATTTAGGATGAGTTAAATAAATGTATCACAAATGAAAATTCATATACAAAGTTAATGGGAGTTCTGGTGGCTTCCATTACTGACATAAACTGAAGAGACATACTTTCTCAGCTAACCAAAATGCCATGTTAGTTGAGATCCACAAGCTATTTTTTTATAATTATTTATACTAAACTCCTTCATATTCTTGAACACTCAAGCTGAAAAAGAAACAGCCCTTCTAACAAATGGCTTCATTTAAGGTCTCTCTGAAAATGTACACATTCATATGTTTTTGTCATTGATTAAAAAAAAAGCACCCAGAACAGCAATTATTTACTGCTGGGCATTATGAGAAATATCTCTAAATTGCATAGTTTTCAAAAGTGAAAACTATTAGCAGATGAATGAAATTGCATTCTTTTAATAACAACATTGCCTTTTAAAGGACATTTTGCACTCAGGCAAAAATACATGGAATTCTGAGTACTGATGAATGCAAACCCCAACACAGTCAAGAATCTGCTTTTGTTTTTCTTCTGGTTGTTAATTATTCAGGGGCAAACTGAAACAATTTCATCCGTATTGATTCTGTATAAAACGCAACCTTGTGCACAGAAACAAGCACACACATTTTATACCATACAAGAGTGCAGAATAACGATATAGTAACTGTCATGCGGGATGAAACCTAAGGCCACTACACCCAGTCCTGGATCGCCAAAAAAGGCAGGACCAGGTGTCTCAGAGGAGGTTTAAGTGAAACACAATTAATAGACAGTCATTGGTTTATTTTATTCTAGCTTCTATACCGTTTGGTTTATAGTTCATTTGTGAACAGAACTGTGCATGTATCTGAAACTTGAGCAGAGAGTGATTAGCTGAATCCCACGGTTTTGTTCAAGCATAATGCTATCAACCAGATTTCCTGTCTGAAAACTGTGAATTCAATTTTCAGTCCCCATGACTGGTCTTTATAATGTGCTCTGTGTCTGCCAGCAACTTAATGTGCTAGTCCTAACTTGCTAAAATTTCAGAATATCTCAAAGAGGCTCTAGCACTGTTGGAGTACAAAAAAAATTCTGAATGAATTTTCATGCCAGTTACCAGCACTCTTCTAGCACATACTTTAAGGATTTTTTTTTCTATTTAGAGCTTTTAATATTTCATATATACCCCAAATCCACTTCTTGTAATGAAAATATGAGGTGCCATCAATAGCTCAAAAGTACAGGAAATGTAGTGCTAAGGTGAAAGAATTAAAAATTATCATTTTCGTGTTGCACTTTCTATTCCATACAGAAAATGTCTGGTCCACAATCCATACTGTACAGAAATTGTATACTAACAATACACCCATACTTTTAGCAGGCTTTCCATGCTTCTGACAACACCAGTATCCTTGCAGACTTAAAAATACAGCTTTTTGTATGAGAGCTAATTATTTAAGAATTGTTGCTGACCGTTTCTATAGAAAATTCCATTATTGCACAGTATTGTAATAGCAACTCGATGCCTCAGTCACTAGGCAATCATTCAGGCTCACAGCATCCTACCCCACAAATACCAACAGGACAGGGGGTTATCAAAAACATGAATAATCTTGAAAATACATTGATTCACGCTTTAAGTTTGTTGAGAGCTGTGACAGGTGCCAAATCAGCTCCAATTTCATTGCCAGTATAATATATTAGTACTGTCCTCCATGTTGAGCTGCTCATCATCACCTGTATTTAGCTAAACTTCTTACTTCATAACAGACATGTTCATAAACCAGAATCCAACTCGTTAATGAAAATGTGCAGAATACACACAAAGACATATTACATCCATGGAGCAGAACTATCTTCTGTAGCTCATTTTTCCTACTTCATGAAGGCTACAGTCATCACTGTTAAGGTCAAAAAGCCCATAAACAAAGCCATCAAGGACAGAAAACAGTTTGTAACTACAAAACTTCTTTTGGGGGTCTAATCTCTGCCTTTGGATTGGTTTTCTTGAAAAATGTAATTAACTGACAGACATACTTTATCCAGAAACCTAGGCTAGGCAATCTTTGAGAGTAAGGGGTCAGAGTAAGAAGGTATGGAAGGTATAGGAGAAGAGGTGGGAGCAAGTAGCTAATTCACTAAAAATGCAGTTTCTATGATCCAGAAGAATTTGACTTCATTCTTTTAATAAAATAAAATAATATGTTCTGTTAAAGATAGGTTTGGAGAAATCTTACTGAATTATATAGATTTTAGTTTCAGAAAAATGAAAATTAATGATACATAATGAAAAATTAATTGAAATTAATGATCCATAATGAAAAAAAAGACTGATAAAAATGAAACTAGTTATTTGAGCTACAATGATTTTTTTCTCAGATTTCTTGTATTGATTAATAAGCCAATTATTATTCCAAATCAATCTCAGCATTACCATTTTGTTAAAATTTATATCTGAAAGGCAAGTGATATAACAAGCTCTTCAGGAGACACCTTGATATAAGAAGAAGAAGATGACTAGAGATTGTCAGCAGCCATCTTTTTGTCAGAGCTGTTGAAATTATATTTTTGACAGACTTATTTATTGCTGATAATTATATATTGCAATATTTTGAACAAAATATTGTAAAAAAAAATTCAAGCTTGAGTAATGAACCTTGGAGGAATGACTAATTTGGATATGTCAAACATCCAGGAAAAGAGGGCCCAGATTTGGAAAAACTGTTCCTTGACAGTTTTTCCCTTGTGACCAATCTTTTAATATGAAATGCTTTTGAGAAGTCCTTAATGAACATTCGAAATCACCAGGTGGTTTTTAATCCAAAATTTCCCTCCCTGCTTGCAAGACTAATTGCAGACTAATTTGCAAACAAAATCCAGGAATATCAAAACAGGAACACCCAAAAGACAACACTAGCTGAAGTCTACATCTCTTTTTTAAAGGATATAAAGGTATTGGAAACAGTGGGTTTGAAATGAATTTTCAGGAGAAGATCCAATGGGAAGAAATTTTTCCTTGGCGAACTGAGATCGAAAAAGCTTTCTAGGTGTTGGCAGCACCACAGAAAAACCAAATGATAAGAAGTCAGCATGATTAGAAGATGGTAAGAGAGCACCTCATCTAAAATAAAGGTGAGGTTAACAGTACTGATAAAGAGCCATGGAACATTTCAACATGAAACAAGTGAAGAGCTTATGGAGGAACATCATCCTCTTATTTACTATTTTGTCTGTATCTAGTTATTTTAACCAGGCCTAAGATGAATCTATTTAAAAGTACAGGAACTTTAAGGTAAACTATATCTGCATACAGTGAACAAAATATTCCATACAAAATAGTATCTTTAATTCATTTTATCCACCCTTTTCTCTCCCAATGATGTATCACATCATTCTACAAGAAGCATGAAAAAATGATCGAATTGGGCATCGGCAACATTAAAGCTCTACTGCCTCCGAATTATATTGTCCGGCTCACTCATTAAAACCCATTACAATAAAAGAGGAGATGGCCAAAGAAGTGCTAAAGAGATGGCCAAAAAAGTGTTTTCTGCAAACTGTACCTAGAGCATACAACAGCCAATCAAACTGGAATTCCACAGATAAAGCACGCAAGCCAGCCTGCCAACCTATAGACAGTAACATTGTAAATTGGTGCTCTGTCTTTATGTTTTGGTATGCAGCAAACAAGACCATTAATTGTAATTTCATTCATTTCATAACTGCAGTTTATGAATTTCACATCTACAGAAATGGGGTTTCTTTCCAGAAATGGAAATTTCCAAAGACACCTCCACTCCCCAATAGCCACTCTGTGTTGCTGTGCCATTCCAGTGGTGTTAAAACACCATCTCTGGAGACAACTCTGTTTGCAGCGCTGATATCATGGTAACTAGCGTGAGACTGATAGCATTCAGCAAAAAACAACTCAATGTGTAAGACTTTGAAATACCATAAGTATCAACTCAAAGAGTGAAGAAACTAGGACAACAACAGTAAAGAAGAAGGGAGGGAAATAATAAAATTAAGCACATCTGGAAAATAAACCCCTTTTCTAACTGAAAATTATAGAACTCTGGAAATTTCAATAGATTTCTAAAATTATAAACTGGCTACAGTGTTTTGAACATATTTATAATGGATTTTGCAATTTTATTCCAAAAAGACAGAACACCAATCTTGCAGAATTAGTTTCCTAACATCAGGAAAACTTTTTAATGAAAAAACTGTGACTATGCATATTTGCTTACCTGGTCAGTTAAACAAAATTCACTGGCCTGAGTAGAATGCATTGTAAAAGAGATCTGTAAAAGAAAAAGTAATGTTAAATTATAATTTATTTATCTCTTTCATATTTTTTATGACAAATTAGTAACAAGTGGTTACTATTATATAGAAATTGCAAGAAGCAAAATGATACTGAAAAAAAAGCTTCTTAAAATTTGTTAGGTCACTGTTCTTACAAGTGTCCTGACTATGTGGCAGGATTACACTTAATCATATTAAAACCGACAGACATACTATTCTGTGCTATTAAAAAAGGATTAAAGGTATCTGTTATGCAGTTGGTATCAACTTTTGTGTCTTGTTATTCAAACACAAATGTATAGCTATCATTATTTCCTTAAAGGATACTCAGACTTATAATACGTCCATCTGGTAAAAAAAATAACAAAAGTGTATTGCTCATTAAATGTTCTTGAGGGCACTTGAATACACAGAGTTCATTTACTTTCTGTAATATGTCACATAAATACAGCATGAAAGGAATATTATTAAGATGACAATGTGATTAACATAAATATCCAAATGTTAGCCTGTCCATGTAACTTTTATTACTTAAATGAGTATGGAATACACTACAGTTGCTAATGTCTTAGTCACATAGTATTATTCCATGGGAACTCCTCTTCATACCTTGTACATATAGACATTCAGTAAGTTCAAGCACTGATATTTTGTGTTAATTTTATTGCTTAACAAGTGGACTGGGAAGACATTCATGGAGTAGTATTGAAGTCCTGAGAGAAAAGCTGCAGTGTTTTGCTATGGTCCGTACAGTCTAAACACGATTGCTTTGACTGTGCTGCAAACACTGTGCAACTCAATGTTCAGAAAATTATTTTGGTGGAATAACATTGTCCCATATGAGTTTCTTGGTGTTAAGAGATCAAGCTAGAAAGGCTGAGGTACTGCTCAAGGTACAGCTCACAACAATTTCAGTTGGAGACATAAAAACCAAGCACATTGCAAATCAGGTGACAAACTGAGGTTACAAAAATGGGGAACATGCAGTTGCTGACTATCTCTATAAACTTCATGCAAAGCACTTCACACCTTGATGTGTGAACTCTGTGGTAAATCAGAGGATTGAATTTTACACTCCAGGGCTTTAATCAGCTTTGTCATGGGACTCTTTTTCTCTTGTTCTGAGATGGTCTCAGTCATCAAATACTTTCCACTTTCTGTTTCTGAACAAGAATCTACCCTACTACAAACCAAATTCACCCTCAGAGATGGCCCATTATGCTCACTGTCTAGATCAAGGATAGCATGAAAAGTTACCAAGTAAGGAAAGATTCCCATGCCCCATTTGCAGATGGTTATATCAAGCTGCACAGGCCACGCCAGTACTGCTTGACTTCACCACTTCAATCATGTTATAACACAGGTTTTCTTGATAAGTAAATGTTTATTTACAGTGTTGGGAATGCGTAAAATCTTCAGAAATTCTATTAGGAATCACAGAATCACAGAATCATCATGGTTGGAAAGGACCTCCAGGGTCCCAGCATCTCTCTAACCACTACACCATACCCTCAAACGCCGCATCTATTCGTTCTTCAGACACCTCCAGGGATGGTGACTCCACCACCTCCCTGGGCAGCCTGTTCCACTGCCTAACTACCCTCGTGAATAATTTCTTCCTAATATCCAATCTAAACCTCCCATGACAAAACTTGAGGCCATTTCTCCTTGTCCTATCATCACTAATTTGAGAGAAGAGACCAGCACCAGCCTCACTACAAATTCCTTTTAGGTAGTTGTAGAGGGCAATGAGGTCTCCTCTCAGTCTCCTCTTCTCTAGACTAAACAAGCCCAGTTCCC
>JAVSBS010017138.1:9700-20807 GCA_033124195.1 Coracias cyanogaster
GGTATATTTCTCTCTTTGTTTTGGGGAGGGTGGCTGGCTCTGTAGTAGTTCTCTAATGCCTTAAAAGTAGTTGATTGTCCTTGTTAGTTTTTATCTGGATGGTTCCTAGTGTTCCTGATAATTGAGGTGGCTAGGCACTGTGTAATAAAAATAATAACAATTCTGAAGTCAAAATGAAATTCACATGCTGTCCTTGACTCAGATTTCAGGTCTATGAAGTCTGTGTTGCTCACAAAAGTTGTAAATTCTCATGAAACCTTTGATAAAATGGAAGCCAGAGCCCAAAGCAAACAAAGCAAAGCAAAAAAACTGCTTATCAAGTCTCTGCTTAGCACAGTGGCCACGGACAGACATAATTCTGAGGTCACCTCTTAACAGCCTTGCATCCTTCTGGCTCCTGAGAATGTAAAGAAATTGCAAGTCCTCTAATTTCAGAGACTGAAACTGTTGCTGATTGCTTTTTCGCCTTTTAGATATACCTTTTTCTCTGGTTTTGTTTCTGTTTTTTTTCCCTGCTTCTCTGCAGTTTTACCTCTAATCATCACCCAATTACACATTTTATTTTTTTTTTTTAATAATTTTTACTTATCTTGATGTTTCCTGAAACTTGTAGACCTTGTCTCCCTTGTTCCTTTACTCCATGCACAAATAATTTCTAATTGGAATGACTTTTTAACAGCATATTAAAGCAGTAGTGTGCTGCATCAGCTTTCTGATGATGAATGCCTTGTCAGGGTTATTCAGTTTAACATATTTTACCTCATCAGATAAACGTGCATACGTTCAATTGCAGAGATAAGCCAGTACTGGCAACTTCTTAAAGCATGCTACCTCAAATGCTTGCTGATGTGGGCATTTGCGTGTTAAATTACGAATCCGTGAAAGTGTAAGCTTTTGTCGAGTATACTGAAGATGCTCTTGAACAAGGGGTCTTCTGTTGAGTGGCGTGTTGTACTCTTAATACAAAATGTACCTGGGAACATGATTATTGGAAAAAGCCAAACATCAAAGAACTAAAGAATCTTCTGATTTTTCTACATTAGTGCCAGTCATGGCTCCACTCGCTCCTGCTTTCTGTGGTCTGGTTCTTTGCTGCACAGTTTCTGCAGTGAGTGAAAGGCAAGGCTGCTCACTCTCACAGAGCTGCTAGCCAGATGATAGGTTGGCATCTTTAGAGATGTGGGACTGGACTGTGATTGTGCTGTAGTCACAAAGCTGCCCTGTCACGGAAGTACCTGTGATGCTTACCCATCTTTCCCTTTAGACCATTTGGAAAGAGTCCTGCTCATCTACTGAAAGAATAAGCGCACGTACCTGGCCTGGGCTGTTTCCAGCTTTGGTCAGGCACTCTGGTTTGTCCTTCTGAGACCTAGTTCTTCCCGTAAATAGATAAGGATCCCATCTATCTGCTGCAGGGCTCTGGCTTTGCTTGGTGCATTGCTTGTATCCGAGCCTTTTATTTCATCTAGCATTTGCATCAGCATTGGCAAGGTGGAGTTTCAGGGATCAGAAGCATCCAGAGACAGTAGGTGTCCTGGCACTGTATGTTTCCTTATCTTTTTTTTGTCGGCCTTGTGTTTCTTAACTTTTAAGTCCCAGAGTCTGCCAGTAATTCACATCTCTGTGCTGTGTCCAGCTAAAACTTGAGATCTGCTGAATGTTGTCCTTGATCTTGTGTAAATCCTTGTCTGTTGCTGCCTCCATTGCAATAGTCACTTTTTGTTTTACTTCATCACTACAGATGGTGACTTGTAGATGGTGACAAAGAATGGAAAGAGTTAAGAACAAAACTGTAACCTCCCTTCCTACTTGGGTGTGGTCTCTAGGTGAATGTTACGAAAGGAGAAATGACTGATTAGATGTAATTTTGTGAATGAAAAAAAATTTTTTTTAAATACTGGGCAGTTAATGGGAGAGGATCTGGTAAAATCAAAGATGTATTTCACAACTCTGCCAAATGTCACATTTTAGCTATACATTTAGGCTCCAACATGCAAAAGTTGGCCCATTCCAGCAGAAAGCTATTGAGTTTTCATATGAAGTGGGGCATTATGACAAAGGTGGATGTAGATAAGTATGTAAATAAGACTCTGTGTAATAAGACTTGATGATTTCTGTGATATTTGCTCTGTATATAATTGTTTTTTCCCCAGTGCCCTTAAAATTGTTAAATCAAGACCAGTCTTTTCTGGATGAAACACACAGCTGTTACTGAGAGATTCTTCTATTTAAAATAGTAACTTTCAAGTTTGAGCTCCAGTATTGTCCTACAGTGCCAAAAAATAATTGCAAGAATTTATTACAAAAAGATCTTGTGAATCTTTTCTTTCACAAAGTCTTTCAGTGAAAAGAAACACATTAAAAAAAAAAAAAAAAAGAACTGGTTTGGGTTTTTTTTCCATAGACAGACTTGGAAAATTTCAACCTAGAAAAGGATTACTTTGTATTTGTGGGGCTGGGACATATGGGAGAGTGGTAGTAGTGCTTGTAATGTGTTTTGAAACCTGCAGGAGGTAGCAGACATTCCAAGAGGTCTGCTATAGGTGCTTTGATTCAGCAAAACTTAGAAAGTTCAGAAGAATTTGAAGCCAGATGGACTACTTGCTTAAATACTTTGCAGACCAGTTCATAAACTGTGACTAGTTCAATAATTACTTTGAGTTCGGTTTCATTTTAGTGATTCAAGTTAGAAGAAAGTTTTGGCCCACAGAAATTTCCTTTAGTTTTGCTTCTCATTGAGTAATGTCTTGGAACAGTGAAAAGCTGATCAAACCTATGGATGATACAAAGTTTGGAAGCTCAAAAATTCTTAGGGAGTTAGAATTAAATCAAACTTAGCTGTGAGGCTTTTGGAGAATGGTACAGTATATAAAAAAAAGGTTTTAGAAAGAAAAACATGTCTGTGGCTTTTGATAACAGCTACAGGTAACTTGGTTAGTAACTTGGTGAGCAGTGGCACTCATGGCAACAATTCTGAAGCTAGCAGTAGAGGTTACACTGTTTGGTGGGAAAGAGGAATATCTACCTAGATTTTAGGTCCATCAGGTTCTTTACAATTAATGCAGTCAGAGTTTGTGACAAACATTTATCAGAAGGTCTAGGGAATAAAAAACAAAGCCCAGGCAAAAAACATAATTGCTGAGTAACTAAACAGTTATTATTTAAAAGGTCTATTTAACTGTCATTTTATAAAACAAGTCGTCTTACACATGATTCCTGGTTTTCACCTGAACTGCTACCTAAGGTTTTTTTCCCTGTTTTTCAGTAGTTGTGCTCTGTCAAAACACGTCCATCTAATTGTCTGCATTTGAACTGAGGAATAATTTATTCAGAAAATGCTGTGGATCTTCAACCCTCAGATTTGATATTTTATACAGAAGTGTATAAAAACTGATAAAAAGTTTTGTCTCAGACCAAATGTTTCTGACATAGCACAGGACTTTCCTTGAGTGGCAGTTGCATGTTTGATTAGTTTTGTGATGAAAGAAATGCTGCTGTCTTGTTATTAAAGTTCATAGATGTTTTAGTTGCCTGCTCTAGTTGTCTTAAACATTCTTTTAGCTTTTTCATCTCCAGCCTGTATTACTTTAAGACCTTTACGAAGAAGGTTCTCTTATTTTACAAGCTGATTACACGGTTACCCTTTAGTCACCTAGGTTTTCCAACTCTACTGAAAATCCAGCATTTTTTTACTCTTCCAAGGCAGTTGCTTTACTGTGGTTTTTTTCTTTTTTTTCTTTTTTTTTTTTTTGTGACACTGAATTTCATCTCTCTCAAGCTGGTTTTACTGAAATGTTCATTATTATCATCCTTTTCCTCCCCTTCTGATAAATCCATTTTATGCTCCCACTTTGTCAGGCTAGGCTTTTTCCCCCCTCTTTTACGCCACATTACTTTGTGCTAGAGTATTAGTTGAAGGGCATTAGCTTTGATGACTTTGGTGGGGCATTCATGAAGGCTATCTTTAGTCTGGTGGGAATACTGCCTGTTTCCTGCCTGGCTAATGGAAAATGATTGGGGTTTCTAGGGCAATTCTGAGTTTTCAAGTTAGGCTTTTTTTCTATAATTGCCCTCTAGAGAAAGCCACGGCTTTTGCTGATGGTGCCAGCTGAAGTATCCCTTCTGCTGTTTCTGCAGTCCTGTAAGTGAAGGACAGAGGTTCCTTTCTGACTCCAGTAGCTGCAGCAAGGCTGGATTTGATAACTGCTGGTGAAGGGCTAGATATCCTTGTCCATGGTAGTTGGATGTATTAGGAGAGGAGAAATAATTGAGAATGATTGAGAATTCTGCCTTTTTGTTAGGTTACCAGGCCTGGGTGTTTATGTTGGCTTAAACTGTGTAGATACATAATATACCCTACAAGTGTTTCAGTGCCCGAGTTGTGTTTCTGGTTTTGGTGACTGTTGGAAATGACAGAATCCAAACAGTTTAGCTGGGATTTCCTCAGGGTGCCTCTTATTCAATTGGGCTGCAAAAACTTGGTGGCTGGTGTCATTGGCTTCATAATATAGTCATTAATTTTCACAATATTTCTAAAAAACCTGACCTCTTTTGCCATGTAGAAAACTGTATTTCCATCTTACCTGAATTCAACAGACTTTTGAAGCTGGTACATGGCTAAAATGTTGTGTGGTGCTGTTACAAACTTGTCACTAATTAATTAATTTTAACTCAAGAAATGTAACTCTTGTAACATGTCCCCACCTTTGTCCTTGTTCTGGAAAAAGTTGAGACTTCTGTGGAGACCAAGCTACCTTTGAGACCTTGGAGGCCTTACTCCTTAGCCCTTTGTGTGTGATTGCCTGAGGTTTGCTTTCAAGCTATTATTAAATCATAATTACTGTTTTTACTAAGGATGTACATGATGCTTTGCAATGCATGACTGTGAAACCCCACATGATTTTGGGGCTTTTAGAAGAAAATGGTATCTCTGCTCTAAAACAGTTTTTAGTAGAATACAAAGGACATTAGGTAACAGATGAAGCTTTTCCTGTCTGCTCGTTTGCTTTATCTTAATTCATTGTTTTCTCTTTCCCAGCATATCAGGTATTAGTCTATTGAACCTCATTGGGAAAGTTTATCTCAAATATATATACTTGTGTATTTCAAAGTTAGATTCCAAGCTCACATTTGTAATAATTCTGTTATTTGTATGTCATGTAGAAACCCATTGTTGAAACCTGAATTATAGATTGATTAACTTAATTGCATTTCTCAGTTTGTAATGTGAGTAGGTATATTTGCACTTCTTGACCTTGTTATTCTTTTACAGATTTTCTTCCCCCAAAATTTCTATGTGTATTTTCATTTTCTTTTTTATGTTTTCATTTTCTATGTTAATTTCTCTGCACATAGTGGGAGAGGATTGAGGGTGGCAGAAGCATGTGAAGATGTGTGGAGAACCATGGCCTTGTGAGGCATAGAATTAAATTGTTTATTTGATGTTAATAATTTGCTTAATACGATACCTAAAATCTAAGTTTGGAAGAATAACATGGGGAATTCCTTTCAAAAGTGTCACAAAAGTAAGAAAAAATGTTAACAGACAGTGATTAATTACTTTATTGCAAAAGGGGAGCTTTTTGTATCTTCTTGGTTTGAAATGAGTTGCCGTATGTTGAGAAGGTAGAGACTGGCAGAAGACTTTCCTGTCTTACTAAGTTGTGAGGTCAGGAAATAACTAAATTTACCATGGGGAGTTTACCTAACTAACCACAACCTTTTACTAATATGTTCACTTTGTCCTCACATACAAATTTTGAAGTAAAAATGCCAGTACTCATGTGTCACTGATGGGAAGTAAGAGGCAATATTTTGGTCATAATTGGTAGGAGGCGAGACTGACATTCACATGAATTTTCCCCAATTACAGAATGAGCACAGAATATTTCATAGAAATTAAATTATTTCTTAAAAATTTTGTCATGCTAACCTGACATTTGGAAATGCTTGTGCTTTCCCACTCTTAATGCTTAGCCTTTCAAAGTAGTTTATTTAAATAGGAAATACATTATTTGTTTAAAACGTTAAGTATTTTCTTTAGATTTTAGTCTTCAGCTTTATCACAGCCCTCGGAATCTTGTTTTCAAGGCCAGACAGATTCTCATGCTATCTTTTAAAACCTCCTGCATGCCAAAGGACACAGCAATGTGCTCAGCAATGATTCTGCAGTGTTTGATATCTTGCAAAAACTTAAGGGGATAACAGAGAATCCATCGTTTGGCCTGATACTCTGTTCAAATAAATTTATCCTCACTGATAATTTATACAGACTTAAATCCTTGAGTCTCACTTGAATGCACTTCAGTTTTATCCTTTAAATCACCTGGGGCTTTTTTCTATTTCTTCACTTTTTTAGCACTTTCCAATGTCTATGACTGTCTTTAGACAGTTCCAATGTCTATGTATTCGAGTATTGATCTCACCATACATAGAAAAGGCAAGATTGGCAAGTTTATTTCAGTTAGGTGTATAAGGATTTCTCTAATCCTTTTTTGCCATAACACTGGCTGCAAAGCACATGTTAAGTGATGTCTTCAGTGATTCAACACCTCCATGAAAGTAGCTGCCATCCAGGTTATGGTCCCAGGTTTCAGACATGCACCAACTTACGGTGTTCTTGGAGGAGCATGACCTTTTACTTGCATTACAGTTTGCCTTCACTATGTGTCATTTGTGTATTCGGCTGGGAATTTGGGGAAATACCAGGCCTTATTGGAGTTAATGGATAGGATATCTGATTTTTATAGCACTCTTTCAGACCTGATTGTACTGTGTGAGCTTTAAGAGTAAGAAAATAGTCCTAAACTATGTCTTCTCTAACTCCTTGCATTTTGTAATTATTTAAAAATGAGTTGTCTGCATGTATGCTTACTCACATTTAACATTGTGCTTTGCAATTAAGTCAGATTGTACTTTCCTCTTCTGTAGGGAAAAACTAAAAAAAAATTACTTTTTTTTTCCCTCTTTGGAACTCCCCTGTTCCCAGCTTGCCCTTTTGCAGTCTATCTTTCTGTTAAGTTAGATGATTATTTTGTTTCCTAAGCTAGAAGACACCCTACATACAGGCTACTGTCACTTTCTTCTGTGATCTTGACCACTTGCAGTCCACATATCTGGGGTGCCTTTGTTAAGAAGGTACAGGTACTAGCCTGGATGGTTGATTGCAAAAGCAGTTTATCTGGAGACTGTGAAGGGGTGAGAGCTGCAGTGCTTGGCACTCAGGTCCCATTTTGTCTAATGGCTTGCAGTTGTCAGTCTCCTGACTGTGGGAGAGGGAGAATTTGTATCTGATATGTAAGCTATGTTTTGGGATGCTGTCGTATGAAGTAACTCCATAGTATCTGGCGCCTTGTACTAAACCAAGGTTATGCTCTGTATTTATAGAACCACTTTCTGGAGCCTTTCAAAACGTGCTCAGAGCTGCTTACAAGTTAAACAACTCTCTTCTAAAGTTCTGTTTTATTGAAATGACTTTGGAAATGTAATGCCATCTTAAATTAAAGCAGGCATCCATCTCTTCTGCAGGTCCTTCACCTCCTGGTTGATCTTGGCATATCTTTCTGAAACTCATGCCTGCTAGCTAGTGACTAAACCAGGCCTTTCAAAGCTCTTTCTCTCATGTAAGTCTAGTATGTGCCTGTGACTCTGTGTCATGGATGATGGCAGTGGTAGACAAATAGGTATCAGAGACTCTTAACTGTGCAATGTCCTAGAAGTCCTAGCAGAGCTACCTGACAAATTTGGGAGGAGTTGTAAACAGCATTTCTTCCCTTAAGATGTGTCATGAAATGTTGGCTTTTGTGTGAATAAAGGTGGAACTATTGATCTGTTTTGGGCAACTGACAAGCCAGGATCATAATAGAGCTATTCAGTTTCCCCCATACCTGTACTTTCTGTCCACGTAAAATCCCTTTTTTCAGCCTCTTGCAAGTTGCTATAATGATCAGCTTTGGCAGCCACTAAGTATTCCTAGTCTGTGGTGGTTTCCGCGACGAGTAATGCTCCCAGAAAAAGGGCTGTAGAACCCAATGCATTCTCTATTCCTATCCAATATAAACTAGACTAGGGCTAACTCAGCCGCTCAGTTCTTTACATGGCTTGACAGGACTGTTCATGTAATCCTCTTTTCCAAAGACTTCTTCAGTGCAGATCATGCATTTGGAGATAGCAGCCTGTTACTGCCACTGTTTACCCTGCAGCCTCTCTGTTGTCACTCTAAGCATTGTTCCTTGGGAAACACTATGCCTGCGTGTGAGATGCAACCACCAGTGTAATTCAGTTTGTGTGGGTCCCTTCCTTATCTATGCATGAGCTGTTGCTGGGCACAACTGAGGCTGCTTATAAGCAGTGTGAATTATCTAAGCAGTAATTGCCTGTTCCTGGCAGTTGTCTTTCCATTCCAGAGGCCAGATGAGGATACAGTCTGTGTATGCTCAGGATGTCTGATGCTTTGAGGGAGCATCGAGGATTTGCACAGACCATTGGGCTCATATGAATTTGTGCTGCTGAGATGTACAGAGACCCCATGTGCGAATGAAGGGTGATGCTGTTGGGGTCTCAGAAGATGCACATGGGGCTGGAGCAGGAGGCATAGTGTCACGGTGTTTGGCAGTGCCATGCTACCGCATCTGTTTGAGTGTGGAGCAGAGTTTTGAGAGGCTGTGGGCATTGTCTGTGCTGCTCAGCTAGTTGAGTTTGTTAGGTGGCTGTGAACACCAGTTCTTGAAGAAGTGTTGGAAGCTGGAGAATCAAGTTATAGTGGGAATACTGAGACTCCCTTATCTGCCCCTCTGCCCACCCCCTTCTCCTCCCACCCACTCCATTTGTGCTTTGTTTTCACCCTTTGGGGAGAGGGAGCAGAGTTGCAAAGCAAGAAACTGATAAAACCGATCTTGTCATTGGGAACAGGGAAGGGACACGGACAAATATACAGCAGTGATCCATTGTGCAGGGTATGTTCAGGTGAGATGGCTCAGAGTGACACAAAGGATGGCACAAGGTTTTACAGTCTGGTATGTCTTGGGATTGCAGCAATACTGTCATGGTGTAGTGGGTCTTCCTCTTCTACTGTGTAGTCTTATCAGTGTGTATGCAAAAGGCCAGGTCATATGCAAAGGCAAAGGAGTGGTTACCTTTCTCAGCAATTGAAGGATGTATAGATTGCTCAGCTATAGATAAACTAAATTTCTAAAGGAGAAGGCAGTGGAAAAGGATGATAACAAATAACGGAGCAAGCATACAAGATCAACTCCTGCAGTGTTAAATTGACGTCAAAATAACAGATGCACACTTTGAGTTATATTACTCTGAGTTTTTGCGACTTAGTTGTGCAGCATACTAGAACTCAAAACTAAAAATGGAGTTGGGGTGTGAAAGCTCAGACATGGTTGTGTCTGAAGTGAGATCCGTCTACAGACTATTAAGACCTCTAAAAGCAGAAAACCAGCTGCAGAGAGTTGAATGGCTTGCTTCAGGTAAAATTCTATATAATATATTTTAAAATAATGAACATGAGTTTGTCTCAGAGCTAATTGTTAAAATTAATAGAATCACACTATTGTATATGTCTTGAAAAATAGGGGAACAATATAGATCTGGATTATTATTCCCAATAGATTTTTTTCTTTTTTGTGTTCCTTAGTACACGCTAAAAATATTTTCAATATCTTAACATCTGCATTGTTATGAAAAATTGCATGCCTTTGTTTTCTTTTCAGCTGTGTCATTCTTCCATTACATTTTGTTCCATGTGCTCTCTTCAGCTGGGATGTGAAGTCATTTTCTTTTGTCAGTTGTAGGCCTAATTGCCCTGACTCCAGAACTGCACTGTGAACCACTCAGAATAAATTATTTCTTTTGTTCTGCCTCAAAACCACCCCAGTCTGTATGTTGGGGAATATGGAGTTGTCTGATTGTGAAAGTGTCTTCTGATTGGCAGAGAGTGGCAGAAAATAGGGTAAAAATAAGGGGAGCTAAGCCTCTTTAAAGGGAGAAAAGATGAGGTTGAAGAAAGGTTGTGTATATGAATGTATCTTGCATACTACTGTGTATTAGCCATCTAGTCTTAAATGCACCAGCATGTCCCATTTATTTCAGTTGGAGAATGGGATGCATGGATAAGGTAGATCCTCTTGTCCGTGCCTCTAGCAGACTCCTAAGCACACTGTAGCAGAGGAACATGGTGAGGGGCTGCAGTTCTCATTCACATGGCAAGTAGAAGCAGTAAACCAAGCAAGAAATTGGGCCTGTCTTGCTGCAAATATAAGAACAGGAAACATTAAGGCAGACTGGTAATGAAGAAAGATGGCAGTAGGTGAGGGACAGCCAAGAAAGGTCAGTAGGTGTTTGCTGCTGCTGCTTTCCAGTACCCAGCCTGGAACACAAGATTCCTGGGTTCTTCTTTCTCTACTAGCCTAGGACACTACAAAAGATGATAATGCGCACACTGGTTTTGGTTTCTTGATTGACTCAAGCAACAGAGCTGAGTGTTAATGCTCTTACTCTATCAGGTGTGCAACTGTCAACAGGAATTTGACTGCCTGATCTGATTATTTTTTTCCCTCTAACATTGAAGAAACTTTACGTTAATACAGTGCACTTTAAAAGACATGGCCACATGGAGCAAAGCCAGGCCACCAGAACTGGGAAATGCTGAAATCAAGGTTGCATGTGTTACTTTAATTCTGCATGTGTTGATACAAAATCTTCCAATAAATGGTAAATATTGGGTTTTTTTTTCCAGAAGGAACACACATGTGATGAAACAATGGTGTTTATTGAATGAATTGGCAATACGTAGTGGATGAGATGATCACAGATATTCCTGAGATGGTTTGCTTGCACAAAGCTGTGGCAGACATCCAGCTGCCCTAGGCAACCTTCTCTTCCCAAGGTTTTCCCTGCCAGCTGCCTCTATCTGCAACTCCCTTCCTCTGGGCAACAGCACTCATGGCAACAGCAGCCTCTGGGACTTAACATATGTTTAGTGCCCTCCCTTAGAAAATCCCTAGAGGTAGGGGGTTCCCTTTTTTGTACCCTTGCAGTGAGCCAGCAGTGTAGCAGCAGTTCCTGACTTCATTCAAGCTTCCCATGTACTTCAAAAGAG
>JAVSBS010017138.1:20907-34861 GCA_033124195.1 Coracias cyanogaster
AAGAGGTGCCAGACTGTGCGGGCAGCCTTCATTTATCATTTTGAAGTAGCTAGCATCCCCTTAATGGTGCGTGTGCTGTACGTTGGGAACATCTCATCTCTAAACTTCTTGTCAGAAGAGTGGGAAAGTGTGAATGACATAAGGCATAGGACAAGGACAGAGGAGGGTCTCACAGCTAAGACATCAGATGGTATGAGAGCACACTGAATTCTGGCACCACTCCCTGTACCACAGAGTTCCTGCACGAAGTTGTCATTTTGTGGCCAACTGCTCAAATGCTGGTGTGTGTCTTGCTCTTTGGATTTTCAAATCAACTCCAGGAGCCACACAGTGATTCAAAGCCAGTTTTAGATGATTTGCCATGAGGAATTCAATAAAAGGCACAACCAGTATTAAGGAGTAATAGTGAGTGAGGCATAACTATTGAGCAGATTATGTGAGACTGGAAGAATTGGACAGCCTGCGATCTGTAATGGTCTAGTGTTTAAATACATGATTTCAGGTCAAACACAACTTACTGAGATTCCTCCCCGCCCCCCAATTTTTATATTCCCCAGAAAGCGATGTGCTTATATGGATGTGATTTAAAAAAAAAAAGGCAATAGATGTGTCAGTTAATCTATAGCTTATATGGATGTGATTGAAAAAAAAAGGCAATGGATGTGTCAGTTAATCTATAGCTATTTTCTATATTAAGTTAGTTTTAAATAGCATTAAAGGCTCAGTTTAGCAAAGCACTTAGTAAGGCATCTAACTGCATATTTGAATTGAGGCCAGGATGGATAAACTTGGATACTGTGTGATAATACATTCTAATAGGAACACTGCATCCACAATGGTTAATGTGTATGTCCCAAATAGGGCTGCATCCTCCTCCTGCTGAGATTCAAGGGTTATAGGTTTCTAAGCTGGTTTGTTTGTGGTTTTGGTTCACACCCTTCCAGTAAGAATGGGATACAAAGGAATCTTTTGAAATTAATGGATTTACAAGCAAAGAACATTCTCTAATTTCCCCAAATACCTCCTGTCTGTCATGGAGCTCACTCTCGTTTTGATTCCTGTAGCACCTCTTTATTTTTTCTGGTGGTTATTGGATCATTTGCTGTCCCTGTATGAGATCCAGTTACAGCAGATTTTCTGAAATACTCTTCTGTGAAAAGAAGAAAACTAGAAAAGAAAAAACATCCTTTAAGTAGACTAGCATTAAAACAATACTCATTCTTCATTTATGAGGAAGCACTTAAACTGTGTCTGAAAAGTCACTGTAATGAGGCCTTTACAATTAAAAGTAAAACACTATTTGCTAGTTTAAAAAAATGCAAATAGATTAAAGGTAGGACTTTCATGACTTCCAAAAGATAGACCTCTGGGCACTTACCCTCTTAAAAGAAGGGATAAATGTTAAAGGTCTCTAAAACATGTGAATTAAGAACAAAAAAGTGAAACTTCATGCAAGGAATAGAGAGTGTAATTAAGGATTACACTCTCTTAAAGAAAAGAATTGTGGCCAGTAGGTCGAGGGAGGTGATTCTGCCCCTCTACTTGGCTCTCGTGAGACCCCACCTGGAGTATTGTGTCCAGCTCTGGATCCTCCAGCACAAGAAGGATATGAACCTGTTGGAGAGGGTCTAGAGGAGGGCTACAAGGATGATTAGAGGGCTGGAACACCTCTCCCATGAAGACATGCTGAGAGAATTGGGCTTGTTCAGCCTGGAGAAGAGAAGGCTCAGGGGAGACCTTATTGCGGCCTTCCAATATCTGAAGGGGGCCTATAAGAAGTACTGTTGTAGCAGTCTTAATTTTCAGGCTCTCTGGGGACAAAATTACCATTTCTTTTCTGTATTTCTGCTAATATCTTAGTGATCATAGCTAAATCAGAGGAAACATTAATTTCAAATTTTCACCTTTATATTTAAAAATAAAGCCTAAGTAAATTTGATGAAGATTACTCCTAAATATATATCTCTGCTAGACAGAAAACAAAGTATAACTTGCTTTTGTCTTGTTGTGTAGGCATTATAAGAAAAGTAATTATATCCCTTTATTTCCTTTCCGTTTCCAAGTCTTGACTTTTGTTATATTTTCTGTATGCATAAAGACCTACCTCCTTTTTTTAAAAAACAAACAGGCAACAATGATGTAAAGATTGTGTGTATGTATATACATATGTATAAAAATGAGAGGGGTATGTGTATATAAAAATACATACATATGAATGCTATTCACCTGCCTCTGGTTGTTTCTATCATTGTGACTGAGACGAAATGTTGTTTTTTTTTCAATGGTAATGCCTCTCTCAGTCAGGGATTTATAAATGTACTTGTCCTGTGTATCTAATTCATTTTCTGGAACTACCGCTACAGAGAACATACTAAGGGAATATCACTGTGTGATTCCTATGAACAACTAAAAAGCAAGGATAAAATTTTCATATGGAAGTCAATGGCAAAAGCCCTGGTGTCTCCAGTGGGGTGAGAATGTGTGGGGAGAGAATGCACAATAAAACACTCGCATATTAAATCACCATTGCCCCCAAACATGCTTTGTGATGCTTCGCCATGATTCTCTGACTGTACCTTACTATTCAGCTTATGGAAACAAACTCAGTACCAAAATTCAGATAAATCTCAAAATATACTAGTGCTTTTGTTGTGATTATTATGCAACAAGATAAAATACTATTAAAAAGGTGTTCAACAAAAGCAACCTTGGTTAGTTTTAATTGGGTTTTTGGTAGGACCTTGTTCTGTCATGTGCTTTTACTTTTTTTGAAAAAAAAAATCTTCATTTATAGATTTTACAATAAAGTAGTGACAAGAAGAGCATTGATAGTCAACTCAGACTTGAGAAACTTAATGACATTACCTGATGAAGAGTAGTGAAATAATATAAGGAATCCGGGGCCATTTGACTTGAACTTGCAGTACTTCTGAAGCATGTCCTTCCGCAAATAACTACACATGTAAGTCCCACTAGTATGGCTGCTTATGAGCACAGCATTTAAGATATGCATGTGACTAAGATCAGTCCTCTGTAGCATAGTTGTCAAATCCTTTGGTGCATACCGTGACTTCTGTGGGCTATGTGAGTGCTTAGATGTCAAAATTAAAGCATAAGTCTCAGGCCTTGCAGAACTGGTGCTGTGTTTGTGAACCTGAAGTCCAATTGATAGAGCATAGATGGTATAGCTAGTGCTCCTCTACATTACTTCAGTTAAAAATAGGATAGGTTTCAAGCGTAAACTTCATGTTTTGTTGCAAGTTCAGTGAATAATAGTGAGATGTTACAAAGCTGCTTATTGGTTTTTGTCTGAGTAGAGATTGATGCATTGCTCTGTAGAAAATGATAAAACTAGAAGATAGCATCTTAGAGTATCGACATCTAGTATTTATGGTATCAGAATATCATACACAGTAGTGTTATGATTTTAAATATTCTATTTATTCAGAACATAGGTATTAATTTTGTTTTGAAAATGCAAAGCTGCTTACTTGGTAGTTTACAGATACGCTAATTTTGCTAAGAGTTGCCATGAAGAAGTTGACAGTTTGGACCAAGGATTGATGTGGTTGCTGTGTGCAAAAGCCTAGTACAAGCCAGCGGGAAATAATACCAGGGTGGGAAAGTATCGCTATGGTTACAGAGAATTTTCTTTAAATGAGAGGTGGATAACCCAGCAAGAATTGCTGAAACTTAGGTAATGTTGTATTGTACAAAAAGAAAAAAGACTGAAAGATAATAACTGTCTTGTGCTCTTAATAGCATTTTGTTAGTTTCCAGCAAAGAAGGATTTAATTAAAGTAGGGATAATTTATGAAAGCTTTGTTAGAAAAATATACTTAGCTTTTATTTTTTAAAAGTGGGATGCCCGCACAATATCTTGCATATTTTGGCTCCATCTTTTTGTTTTTTAAAACAAAAAGATATTTTTTGTCAAATGGATTAAGAATTCTTTTTAAAAGAATCAAAGCATACTTATACCGAAATCATTTAATTAATGTAAGCTCTTAAGTCATCTTTTCAATACATTAAAAACTGTAAAATAGCTGCATTTTGCAAAAAATACACAGAATACAAAATGATTGGAAAATAAAATAAAAATAATAATAAATAATAAAAGCCTGCTTAAAGTGGCGCTGTAAATCTGAACTGTAAAATTAATCTAGGAAGCATCCTTTTTAACTTATAGACATCCTCTAGGATTTAGTTGTAATCACCTCTGTTGGCTTGATCCTGTAAACCAAGAAGTAGAAGACCACTGTACAGCTCAGAGTTTCCATTTTGATATTTGGGAAGATCCTTTTCTCTCTCCCGCTATGCCTATCAAGAGGTATGGTGTGAAGCATCTAGACAGCATGGATGCTACCATGCCCAGTACACCCTGCCCCACCAGCCATTCAAAACACTCTGCTGGAAAGGTGAGGCTGGAGACCGAGCAGTCTGGTGGGAGAGACAAAACAGATCTGTGCCTTAGGACCAGGAAAAGGGAAACTGTAAGAGGTGGCTTTTTTTTTTCCATGGCTATGTTACCACTTTTATTCATCACTCTGAATGCCGTGTTGTTCAACTGCACTTCAAAGACCATCACTTGCATCTGGTTGATGGAACCAAACATACAAGAAAAAACTTGTGAGCTGCATAACTGTATTGAAGGTCTACACCTGACCCTGGCTAATGTGCCAGCTCCGTTCCTTGTCCATGCTGGAGGGTGTGGAGCAGAACTGATCATGCTAGGGGGTAAAGGATGGAAAGAGGCATAGAGAGCCAATAACTCTGCCAACAGGAGCCCGCTCTCCTTTAGAACATGACTCCATCACACCACATAAACAGTCCATGTCACATCTTTGCCTTGGGCACATTTTTCTGAAGGTAAAAGTGGGAAGATTTAATTGTCAGCTGAATTATATTCAGCTATTTGTGAGTCTTTTCTATAGTTTTTGTGCTGTTTTGCCTGTACTATGCTATAGGGATTTGAAACTTGGAGGTGAGGGAATGTCCTTTTACTTTGCTCTTGACAAGTATACCTAAACATGGAAATAACCTAGTAGTGCAGATCCTGGCTATACAGCGGAGATCAAAGAACCTCTTTAAAATAATCTTATAACTTTGCCAGAAAAATCCTGACTTTTACGTGATGGACACATACGATGGACTGTGAAGTACAAAGTAGGAAAAGACTCGTGAAAATGGGGACCGAGTATACTGGGGCTGAACATCATTTGTGTAAAAACACTGAGACAAGTGCCCTGAGGAGAGAAGTCCTGGAAAAAGACCTGAGATGGGGAAGAAGCAAGGGAAATATGCCTGGGGAGATGAGGGGTGACCACTTGGGCAGGAAAACAGGGAATTTAAGCAAGAAGTCCCAAGAGGGACAATAGAACTGGGATTTGGAAACCTGATGAACTAGAGACTGGGATGAAATGAGGAACTGGAGACAGTGGGAGAGCATGGTAGTGATGAGCACCAGTGCTCTGAAGCTTAAGAGTGAATGAAGAATAACTCTTGTAAGGAAAAAACAAAGGATGTAAAAGTAGAAGACATCAAGGCTGAGGCAACAGGTCATAAGTTGTCTGCAACTGAAGTCTGCTGTGAAGAGCCAAAGATTTCTGAGCATAGCCTACCTTCTCTTCCTAGATGTCTTTTGTAGCTGAGCAGTGTCAAAATCATGGCTTACATGGAAGACATAATCTTACTGCTGTGTTTACTCCTTCCATTAGTACAATGATAGAAACTGTAGTGTGGATCCAGCTGTTCCACGCTGTGGTCAGGCCACTTTTGTATGAATTTGTTCTACATTTTCTTTCCTGGAGCTTAAAAAGTATATTGAATAATATGACAGTAAATAATAAGATAGGTGCTAAAAAATTATCCAAAGTTGGAATTAATCTTGGCAATGCTGTCTTACCTCACTGTAATTTTGATTATATAGCCATGATAGATGATCTAATTACATGTTCACATAATACTTATTCCACAAGACTTCCTTCCTCTACTCACTACTTCAGGTGAATTTGCATGGGGATCCATGAAATTTGACAGCTATAGACTCTGAAAGATGTGTTGTGAATGAGAGAAGTTTGCAAAGAAAGAGTGACTTAAGGGAAGGACAACTGATTGCTGCTCAGGTACCCTTCCTGCCTGTATCAGAGGCCTGTGAGACATCCTCTGTCAAGTCCGTCACCACTGTTGAAAAGCTGGTGTTCCTATTCATTTGTGCTGTTTTCAGAGCATCTGACTGTGCTTGATCGTTGGCAATGCTGAGCAGTCTTTTCCTTCAGCGAGGTCAGCGATAGCTTAATTTTGAGGGTCTCTGACTTCTGGCTGGAGGCAACATACTTGGAGACGGTTGCACCTAGCCGAGAGATGTTGGAGGGTCTTGCTGTGGGGATGGCTGACGTGGTTTTGATACAGCTGCTGAACCATTGAAGTTTACAGCTCAGCCTGCTAAGGTCACCTAGCACCATTTCTTATTTTCTTTGCTATATCTTAAATTGGATGACCACAGTCATCCAAACCTTACTCTCTTTACACCTCAGTTCCCTAGGTGTGAAATGAAGATAAATCTTCTTTTTTTTTGTAGGGAGATGGTGCTTATAAATATTATGGAGGTCATTTTCATACTATACATACAGTAGTGATAAGCCCACAAGGAAATGTGCTCGGTCTCTCAAAGCTGGAGTTAAATAGGATACAGCAGAAAAGTCTATGGTCATGTGGTGAATGGCAGAATAAACTGAAATACCTTTTTGCTCATTGAACAAACAGCTGATGATCTTGTGAATGGAATGGGATGGACCTGTACAAGTAAAAAAAATCTAAACCCTCTAGGTTTCAAGCAATAAAAGAAGACTGTCACACATAAAGGAAGATGGACTTAAAGTTGCACAACAGTCTTTCAGTCTGATCCCATCTGCATTTTGAGTACTCAACTTCACACTCCTTAAGATAGCTTTTCATGCATTGTACATATTTAGAAGTACTAAAATTTTATAGACCTGTATGCCTTTTTCAATTGTGAATGATTCCATAAAAATGTTAAGTAAGTGGGAATACTAATTCAGCAATTAAGTTTACCTAACCTAATTTGTTAGAAAGAGTTCTAAAAAGCTGATCATATGACAAGTCCATGTGTACCTCCATCTGGCTAACAACTTTAGAGAGAGATTTAGAAAGTAATTGAGATAACCTTTCTAAAAATCATGGTTTTCAATCATACTGTTTAGGTGCAATGGACATTATATTTAAGGACTAGCAGAAGCAAATTTTACATTTGGTAGGACTTGAAAACTCCTCTTCCTTCTTCCTGTCTTGTTCCTCCTCTACACTCTTGCTTGAAAGCTGGCTTTCATTCAGTTTGCCAAGGTCCTCTCCTTTCTTTTGTTTTCCCATGATTCTTAAATTAAACAGTACTTGATTTAACTTGTGACATGCTATTGAAAAAGTTAGGCTTCTAGCCATGAAATCTGTGATCAAGCTTTTTGAATTTTAATGAATCCCTCACATTTGTAGAGGACAAGTTTTTGAAATAAGCTGTTGAAGTTTTTTAGAGGGAAAAAATTAATGATAGTTTCTCAAAGACCTGAGAACTTCAACCCTCATTTCTTTTTTTTTTTTTAAAGACAACTTTCTTGATACTATGTAACATGCTTTAATTTTTTGATATAGCACCAGGAAAAGCAAGTGTAGTTCTTGTGCAGAACATCACTGCTTATTAATTGTAGCATTGGTCTAACAAGACCAGAGACTAGGGTGCTTGATTACTGGTCATCAGTCTGTGCTTATGCTCTTAAGTTTTTGACATCCTGAACAATCCTGGTGAGATAACACTGACAAGAGCAATAGATAGGGAGCTCCCCAAATCCACCTTCTCTTCTACTGAGAATCACTGCAGGACTTCTCATGCTGAATATAATCGTTGCTTGGGATTTCATAACAAGATCTTAGTATGCTGAAAAATACTGAGCAGATGTTCTACAGACAAATGCAAGACACATATTCTTCCTGTTTTTGTATACATGGAACAAACATTCACTTGCATAGGAACAGTCCAGCTATGAGAGAAATATTTTTGTCCTCCTGTTTGTGTGCTTATGTAGAAGAGAATGAGATTATTCACAGGCATGTCATATAATAGCCATTAAACCCCAAAAGGAGGCTTTAAGGATTCCATTCGTGCTGCAATCACAAAATTAGTACTGTATATCAAACAGAAGATCACAACACCAAAAGGCCAAAACTACAGGATGCCATGATACCACTGCAGAAGAAATGAGAGTAATCATTGGTACTGCATTGCTTGATTGGCCTTTCTGAGGAAGTAGAATATGGTAATATACTTGCACTGCTCCTAGTCCTTGAGGAGTCAGTTCAGAGCTACAATACCCCTGTGTGCCTCTGAGCCAAGTGATCAAGTTCATCCTTTCCTTATATGTGTTAGTCTCTAGATGTTTTTCATTGTTTTAAAAAGTGTTTATAATAAAGAAGAAATATTTGAAGATACCTTTTCCTCTTTATTTTTTTTTTTTTTTAATTAGAAAGGTCATGGGCCTGTAAATACCTCAGAGTATAAAACAGGAATTGGAAATATGGAGGGCACTGGAAAAGATGCAAGGGAAATCCAATCCCTGGCAATGTGATTATATATGTGATAGATTCTATGGAATGTTATTGGTGGTATGAAGCACAGTTGCGGGACCCTCTTATATTTTGGTTGATTTGCTTGTGCTGCCAGTATCAGAAAGGTTCTCAGTGAACTTTGTGCTATAGGAAAAGACACTAGGTCTCCTAGCTTGTTTCCCTTTTTATGTAGTTGTAAGATGGCCTAGATTTGCCTCTGTTCCTTCTTGAATTATAAGTAGTTTATAGCTGAAAATAATTGCTCTTGCTCCAGGACAGGCAGTGTATATACTTGTGTGAATAAAGAGATTTTGTTGTCTTTTATGAAAAAAAAGATTACTGCAGTTGGGAGGAAAGGAGGAAGTTGGATGCAAATTGGAGTACAAAGCTTTGAGTCAACTGATTCTTCTTCCCTGTTGCTCTCAGCTTCTGTATTCTCTGGACTGTTTGGTTGTTGAATAACAGCACAGAGGACTGAGTGTTGCTTTACACACAGGCCTCACCCAACTTATTTAACTTACGTGCATGCAAAAGAGTAACACTGACATTGGAGGTGCTTAGGGTGGGTTTCGATTGTCTGCATGTTATTGTCTAGTGCTCTTCCAGGTGATGCAGTGTGTCCCAGGCCTTTGCATGGGGTGTGTAGTTCTGGTGCAGATCTTGAGCCCTTTGGAGTTTGAGGACTGGCTGCAGAAGGTTCGGGGAGGCATAACACCAAAGACCTGGACTGGTGGAACTGACTCATGCCCATAAGACCTGAAGAGAATTTGTTGTTACCATTTTTGTATCAATGAAGTTGGTTGGTTTGTAACTAGGTAGCCCATTTGGCAGTAGATTGTCTGATGATGATATGCAGAAGAAAACATTTTCTACTCTCCTTAGCTTCCTATGACAGTTTGACACTTTGGAGACTGCAGTGGGATGCTACTAGTTCATCAGTCATGCTCAGAGAGAGTGCTGCTTCCATTACATTTCAACACACCATAAGAACATCCTACAAACTAGTACCTGAACAATTTTACTACTTTTAATTATGTAAATGTTTTACATATTTTTTTTTCTCTCACTCTCTCAAAATGCTGAAAGACTGTGGAAGTAAGAGGCAGAAAATGTCAAGATAACAAAATGAACTGTCACTAAAATCTTACCTCTTCAACTGCAGGGAATAACTCTGGTGTTTGAGAGAGAGACAAAGAGAGAGTAATGAGCCTGAGGGATTCCTTGTCAAAGAGGGTAAGAAAGTAAAACCTCTCATAAAGTCCAGCTGGTAGCTGAAAGTAAGAAACGATGGTGTTAATGAGAGCAGTGTCCACCTTAGTCAAAGTATGCAACTTTTCGTAACTTCGTGAAAGACTTGTGCATTTGAAGGACCCACATGGGCAAGTGCAAAGTCCTGCACCTAGAGAGAAACAGCCCCATGCACCAGTACATGCTGGGGCCTGCCTGGCTGGAAAGCAACTTTGCAGAAAAGGCCCGGGGTCCTGGTGGACACCAAGTTGAACATGAGCCAACAACGCACCCTTACCTTCAAAAAGGCTAGTGCTATCCTGGGCTGCATTAAGAGGAATGCTGCCAGCAGGTTGAAGGAGGTGATCCTTCCCCTTTACTCAGCCCTGGAGTGCTGGGTCCAGTTCTGGGCTCTCCAATACAAGAGAGACATGTTGCTACTGGAGAGCATCCAGCAAAGAGCCACTAAGCTGATGAAGGGAGTGGAGCATCTGCCCTGTGAGCAAAGTCTGAGAGAGCTGGGACTGTTCAGCCTGGAGAAGAGAAGGCTCAGGGGAGGATCTCGCCAGTGCATTCAAATACCCGAAGGGATGTTGCAAAGAGGACAGAGCCAGGGTCTTTTTTTCACTGATTCTTATGCAGGCTGTGATGCTTGCTGATCAAGTAAACAACAGCTAGCATGGCAGAACACCACTGTTCTGTGGAATGCAAGTCTACTGAATTTATAAACTCTTAGAAAATAGCTATGATTGGAGATAAAACAAATATCAAAACTCTCTAAACATACCTAAACTCTTAGAAAAAAATCTGTATGCATTGTCTGACCAGACTTTTGGCACACTGCAATCAGATGGATTATTCTTGGATAGCTGGACAGTTCTTTGCCCTCTGATTTCTTTAAATGTTTCTTTTGCACTTGATTGTTACCTTACCATTACTTTGATGTGTATTTATACATAATTCCATTCATTCTTGCCGTAATGTAGTTTCAAGACAGTCATGTGTACTGAACAATGTAGCAATCTGATCGTTACTACTGTACTAAAGTCTCCTTTGGTACAATGCTACTCCTGTCTCTTCCCATCCAGCATTCCTTCCTTGTCAGAGTAGCAAAATGCTACGTTCCTTGCACTTGGAAATTTTGTCCTGCTTATGGACACTAAGACTTCTTAAGTTTTTTTACCTACCTCCAGTTAGAAGTAGTGGTAATCTTTCTCTTCTGACAGTTTTCTCTGAAATTATTTAATACTATTTATTCTCCAGAACACTTGTGTTTAGGTAGTGACTCGGGTCTGGATGCCCTGGTGGATGTTGATAGTTTGGTGGCCACACTCATGATGTTTTATATCAGCAGAGAATTTATCTTGTAATCTTGATTCAAGATAGATATTTTTAAGAAAATAAACTTGAAGTGTTTGTGACATTTCTTATTTTTTTAACTGCATTTCTGGGTACAGTTTTTTAAAAGTGAACTCTCATCTTTGGATGAGCTTTCATGAGTATTTTATGGTCTTTCTTCCTGAAACAAGTTATCAAACCATTAATGGTCATTTGTGCTGAAATATTCTATTAGTTACAGTGAACCTGTTTGCTGTGAGCTGGGCTATATTAATTATATCTAACAGCCAAGTGTGGGCTTTTTTTATGTTTGTTTTGTAGTTCCATTCGCACAGTTTCTTGGGGACTTCAAACTAAACATGTTTAACTGTACAGATTGTTCAACTTGCTAAAGTGTATTTTCTTATTCCTATAAGGACTTGCTGTGGGAGCTGCTCTGAGTTGGCTAAAGGGCAAATTTTGGCAGAACTAAAGTCATCCGTCTAATACCAAATCCGAAGAGCATCTTTCTCAAATAGATGCTATTAGAATAAAAAAAAACTTCTTTTGAGAATTAGAAGTTTGAAAGTCAAAATCATGAAAGTGGCTACCAAGGCTCTGCAAACAAGCTGACTGGTTTAAAAATGAAAAGCCCAGGAGCATCAGTAAGTTGACCAGTGACAGTGTCTGGTCTTGCAAAATTGCACCTACTGTTACCATTCCATCCATAATGTCCTACCTTGGGGACATGTTTTTGTATCTCAGTATTAGTAGGCTTTCTACCACATAATCAGTGAACTTGTTGCAGTGAGAGCCTTGGAATAAGAACTGCATTTGAGTTCATCCTAATAGCACAAAGGAGTAGGACACCTAAAAGTTAGCCATGTACGTAAAGATATTTAAGATGGCTTTTGTTCAACATTCTAGAATGCTGTTCCTTTGAAAAAAATGACTTAGAGATACAATTTCTTTAATTTTGCTGTTTTAAGACCTAGATGCTGATTCAAAAGAAATCTGAGAAGTTTATTGATGTACCAAGTTTTAATGTCTTGAAAAGTTTGAAAATGTATATTATAAATAAGATCTCTTTCCAGGCAGAGTGTGTGCTTTTTCCTGCAGCAGTGAAACATCAACAGATGTACTTTGCTGTTCTAAGCCAAATTCCTTGAAAAATGTTATTCAAAACTTAAGTTTGTAAATTATTCTGGTGTAAAGTTGGGTTAGTTGTTTCCCTATCCCTGCAGAAAATATCAGTGCACTGCAGTTCATTTGATTGAGTTAAAATTTGTAGAACTATTGAACCTTGAGATGCTTTTTTAGTATAAAGCAAGGAAATATGTCTTTTTGCTGAGCACAGGACTAGCTTCCAGGTCATGAAGCTCTGTTTTTGCCTCAGTGTCCAAGCCTTCCTATATGACCTGGTGAAAATAATCTAGTCTTCTTGAGGCCTCATGTTCTGCACCTATAATCAGGAGAAAAGTTCTGCAAGTACTCACATTAGTGAGGCCTTTTAATTCCTGAGCATTGTCATGATGCTTTGGGATCCTGAAAAGGAAGGTACCAGATAAAGGCAAAGATAGATCCTTTTCAAGATTCAAAAGCGCAATTTGGAAAAGTCTCTTGAAGTTTGAAGTCCTGTTTTCTTAATGTATCCATCATCAAGTATAAACACTTTTTTTTTTTTCTCACTCTCTCTGGCTCACTTTTCAGCTTTCGTTTCTTACTCCTCAGGAAAATCTCATAAAACTGGTCCATGTGTTTCTGCTAATTGCTACTCTATGCCATTTGAGAAAAATTAAGAATAATTAAGTAGTTAGAGGAACTGGGCAGTGAAAGGGGTAGCTTTTAGACAATTCATGAAATAGTTGGTGCCTTTTAATGGTAGGGTACTTCCTCTGCTCATGAATTATTCATTTTAATGCTTTTGTTATAATAGCGACAGTGTTCAGTCTCAGAGGCAGTTCTGGATAGCCTTCCTCTGCTGAAATACTGCACAGCAGCAGCTACCATTTGTTTTATAACTAATGCATTTAAGTCAATAACATAGCAAGTAAATGTCTTTTCATGATCAAGAAAATGAGAAAAGGGGAAGAATAACAATATTATAACTAAGAGGGTCTGTTTTGCTGAAGGGTTCAGTTTGTTTACTTTTCTGGGAACTATTTAGCAAATCATTTAAAATAAATATTTTTAGAGATTATTGTGTTTGGTATTAGACGCAAATTATATCTACAATGAAAACAGACATTAGCATCTCTGCTCTGTATGGCAATTGTGCAAAAAAAGGTAGTTTAAAAACACTCGTTGTACATAAACACATCAAGTTTTGCTTAAAACTGATGTTTAAAGGTCTCTTTGAAACATAACATAACCACATAACCCACACAGAAAATGCTTCTGAGTCATGTACGTACAGAAAAAGAGTTTCTTTGTGGTATCTAGTATCAGTCTTTTATTAAAGCATGGACTTTCCTAAAGAGAAATTCCACTGCAGATGGTTTAAGGGTTCTCCCCCTCTCCTCCCCCCCACCTCCCTACACTTCTCTGACGCTGACTTAAGCCCTTGAGTCTTACAGGGTGCATTAGGGACAGTCCCCACACAGAGCGGGGAATTCAGGGCTGGGGACTCCGTGGCTCTGGTCTCAGTGGACAGAAGCATGTGCTCCAGTACAGTTCTCTCTGATGTGATTTAAAAAGAGGTGTTTTCTCCGAAGCCATATATGTACTCCTAAAATGCCTTCAAGCAATAGATAAGTGTGTGTGGGGGACGGAAGCAGTGAGCAGATAGATGAGC
>JAVSBS010017140.1:4066-15800 GCA_033124195.1 Coracias cyanogaster
TAAGGAGCTCCTGATGTCATAGAATCATAGAATGTTAGGGGTTGGAAGGGACCTCTGGAGATCATCGAGTCTGACCACCCTGTCAAGCTGTCCCTGGGGAACAGCCCCACAGCAGCAGCAGCAGCAGCATCAGGCCAGAACTGCCTCCTCCAAGGCTGTGCAAGCTAGGCTGGTCTACAGGCAGCTCGTGCCACAGATGAGCAGGAGGAAAGCAAGTAAGCAGGGTTACAGAGCAGGAAAGGTACTTGCACAAGCCAGGAGCACAATCTGAGAGCAAATGAAAATGAAGCAACAGCACTAGCTTGCCTTATGCTCATGAGAAGGCACAGGAGGATGCTGAAGGCTCCTGGCTGGGCATAGAGCATGCCCAGGGCCACCCCAAGTGCAGGAGAAATTGCTATCTGCAGGGGTCCCTCTCAATGCCACTTCGGTCTCTTGTTCCCTGAGGGGATGGAACTGACAGCCCTTGGCTTTCCTCAGTGTTGCCCCCTGCCTTGCTGCCCACTTTCACCAAAGGCAGCTACCCTTATGGCACGTGCTGCCTACCTTGTTGCTCTCAGTCAGGCTCTGCTTCCCTGCAAGCCTGGCTGGCTCTATGGGGGCTGTGGAGGGTATGAACATCACTGACAAAGCCTTTCGGCTACACAAATCACCCAGTGGAGCTAAAATCCTATGTAAGAACAAATTTAGGGGTCTGGGGAGTAAGGGGATAGACCATCAGCATAGCTCTCATCTCTGAGCCTGCAGGCACCACATGCAACAGGTTGTTGTATTGGTACCTTGTACCCTGCCTCATCCCCACCATCCACAGGATTCCTGCCAGCCTGCGCCCAGGGCTGGCTGCCCTCCCTACACTAGAGGGCTGGTGCCCCCCTCTCTGCCAGCCCACTGCTACAGCCAGTACTCCCACTGGGACTGCACTTCTGCCCAGCACAGATTTTGGGAGCCAGATCCAGGCCCAGCAGCAGGACACCTTCCCCACCCCAGGAGGACACCCATTTTCAGGCCAAAGGCACACATGTTTTAGCCCAAGGAAGCAGCTGCCCCATCTCATTTCCCCAGCAGTGCCAGCAGGGAGCTGCTGTGACCTCCAGTGCCTTCCAGACCACAAAGCTACTGGAGAGGTCGAGGCAAACCACATAAAATAGCACAGAGGCTGTTGGCCAGCTCATGCCCTATGCTTTCTCATCAGGATAGATCCAACCAAGGCTGATGTATGCCACGGATGCTCCATGTTGCCCATAAAACCAGGACAGCCTCCTCTGGGATGGCTCCAGTGCTGCTAAGCAGAGGCTGGGGATTGAGAAATATTCTGGTTTGCCCCTTTCTTCCCTCACAGTTTGACTCCAGGCTGCTGTGAACTACGGCTGACCTACAGCTCTCTGCCTCACCTGTCCCTGCCCCAGTATCCATATCCTATATGGCACCAGCCCCCTGGCCCCTGCTCAGCTCAAGCCTCCAGCTGGCTTTGGGGCCACTGCTAGAAACATTATAGCACACCTGTTCTTCAGATGAGGGTTTACAGCCAAGGCTAGCACATCTGGATTGTAAAATAGACATTTGGAAGTTTATCAGCATGTTTCCAAACAGTCTGGGTACAGCAGAGGCTCTGTCTCAATGGTTTAGTGGAGGAAGCAGCTGGGCGGGAAGGATGGTTTGGTGCCCTTCTCACACCCCACACAGCCTGGGCTGAGCCCCCCCCCACACAAACCCCAGAAATTGAACTGCCTCTTCCTGACACTAGTGGTCCAGGAAGTTGTGTCAGGAAGGCTCTAGGGGAGAAATGGTGAAGTGAAATCCCGTGCCCTTCCCACTGCACAACCTGCTGACGCAGCTGCATAGAGCCTAGACTTCAGCCAAACACCTCCTGCTTAGAAAACTGGTTGAGAATCTGCACCATATGCGCTGGGGGGTGGGATAACTGACTCCATTGGCTTGGTTCTGCGCAAAGCTCAGCTGCCAACAGCCTCCAGGGCTTTTGCTCTCAGCAAAGTCCTGATCAGCAGCAGCATCAAGCTGCCACTAATGGCTTTGTCAGCACCAAGCAGATCTAAAGGAGGAACGTGGACTGCTGCCCTGAGTTGTTCCACGTGCACAGCCCCTCTCATCATATTAATTTCTCAGATGTGCAGCTCTCACACCCGTGCTAACAACAGACCTCCCACGCAAGTGTTCAGTAACATACTCTGGTTTTGGTCTCTTCCCAGCCATCCCTTGCCAACAGAAACACAGCTGATACTTTGTGGTGTGAGTGACACAGAGGCAAGAGATACAGAAGACCTGTAAAGCTCATGGAACAGGAGGTAGCTCTGCCCCCAGCATGCAGGAGAGCTTTGGTAACATGGTGGTGGCTGCTTCCCACAAGACCTTCAGATGGCCTAGGTCTAAGTTCACTGAGGTAAGTCTAAGGTCTAATCACTAAGCAGCTGATTAACAATCCTTCTCCCGATAGTAAAGCAAAGCAATGCTAGATACAGATGTGCTCTCCAAAACTGCTCCTCCCCTCACTCTCACTCCACAATAGCCTGGTTGGCAGCTGGCAGGGTCTCCTCTCCTGTTTTGCCAGTCCACCTGCAGGTCCCTCTCTAACCCATGTGCTCTCAGTAATATTGAGCTACCTCTTTAAAGGCACTAATTCAAAACGGTCCCAAGATTAGAGCCCTTCAGAGAAGGAAGCTGGGGAGAGACAAGGGTGTGAAGGTGTGACACCAAACCTTCAAACACCGTACCTGCAGAGATGGAGATGCAAATGTATTTCTATAGCACTTTTCTCCTTGTCCTTAAGTATCTGTTTCAAAAGCCTGGTGCTAGGGCTGCAGGGCTCCAAAAAAATCATGGAAATAAGAGCAACCTGACTTAGATAAACATGTGGAGGAACATAACAACTTCTAAACAAAGCCCACAACAATGGGGCCAGGGCACTGCCCCACAGTGCCAATGCTGGGACCTGAGTTCAGTCCTGGGTTTGATGCAAGCTTCTTCTGTGATCTCAGATGAAGCACCAGCTACAAAGTAGAAAAGAGACCACCCCACACACCCACTCTATGTTTGCCCATATCCCTTGCTGGATCCTCTGGCACTAAAGTGAGGCATGTTACATAGAACAAAGGGCACACTGTAGGAGAAATCATCTGAATTAATGTGGGAGCTGTACATATGGCACTGCTTAGGGAAAACAAGCATGTTTAGCTGCACCTACCACTAAGCACGTATGATGTTATCTGAAGTCGATGCTAGGGCCAAGTTCACTACTGGATACTGCTTCCACAGGACCTGGAAAACCTGCAAAGATGCTAGCAGCAATTCAGGGTGAGAGGCACTGCAAGACATGACAGAGAAGAACAGGTCGGAATATAGAAAGGGGATTCAAAATGTTATTTGGAACTTACCAAGCAAATTCTCTTCTTACATCTGGATGTGCCAGTGGCAACGTGGCTTTGCATTTCTCAGTAAATTGAGCTGGGCGCCTCTAAGCTTCCAGGTCACTACGGCTGCTGTATCTTCCGCCCTCCTAGAGCATAAATCTGACCCCCAACGCAGGCCCTCCTTCCTCAAAACAGGCAGGTCCTGCTCGTGACAGCCAGCGCTTTGTTCAGTGGCTGAGCTAACACTTCCTCCCAAGGGAGAGCGTAACTCCACAGAGGCAAAGGTCAAGTGTGCTCTTCCCAAAGCTGAGGATTTGCCTTTGCCACTTAATCTAGGCTGAGGTCTCACAGCTGGCACAGAGCTTCTCCCTAGGCTGGGAACGCAGCCTCTTTGGGCAGAGGTAGGAGCATGCCTGGGGTACAGGTTCAAAGGGAGAAACCAAACGTCTGCCCTTCACCACAAGCCTTCAGGGCACCAGCAAGAAGGTAGCTATAAAAACAAGCTCCCACAGGATACTTCTCAGTTTTGTGAAATAACCCCACCCTTGCTCCCACCCGTTCAGACCTAACACCAAGGATGGCCAAGTGGCTGTTGGTGCCTAACTTCCATGTTGCTTTACAGCCTTGCCTCCTTTAAGGAGGAGTGGAAGCAAGCCAGGTTCACCACCCCAGTGCCCAGAGGCAGCAGCTCAAATTGCTCCCAACAGCTCTCTGCTGTGCCCAGGAGTGCTCCCACTCAGTCACAGCCCTGCAAGGAGCAGCATGAGCAAGGGAGTGGTGAAGGACCCCATCACTCTCATTTCATAGTGGAGACAAGGAGGAAACAGGCTCCTGCTATCCTTACCTCAGCCAGTCATGAGCCTCTCGGCCATAGCCAAGCAAGCAGGTGGTCCTGACAGTGGATAGTATCCCCTGGTGCTCTCCCATACAACCACAGACTGGTTAAGGTGGGATGGGACCTCTGGAGATGGTCCTGTGCAGCCCCTTGCTCAGGCGAGAATGTTCAGGGCCATGTCCAGTCAGGTTTTTGAATCCTTTCAAGGATGGAGGCTCCACAGCCTCCCTGAGCAGCCTGCTCCAGTGTCATTCACTCTGATCTGACCTCTGACACAGGTAGCCATTGGCCATCTTTGCTGCAATGGTTTTGGTCACCACTGGTGGAGCTGGGTGTGCCTCTTTCGGGGATGTGACACCCATGGACCCTTACAACACTCTTGGCTGTACCTCCTGCCTGCAGTCCCCAAGGGGCTGCTTCAACCCCCAAGTTACAGGGCTAAGTTCAAGAGGCTAAGCCTGCAGCAGAAGAGGGGTGTACCCCTCACTCACACCAACCACGCAAACGCAGCAATAGTAGATCCAGCCCTTGCTGTTTCCCTCCATTTCTTGCTTTCCGTTCAAGGCAACTTAAGAAGCATGGGGGCATGGGGTGTGGGAGGCAGGGGACATAATTTAACAGAAAGACTTTCTTCTTTCAGAGTCAATTGCCTCCAAGTTTGAGAGTTTGAGGAGCGACCCTACAGCCCCTCCATAAACACCAAACTCCCCCATGGCCAACAACCTCCCCACCCCTGGCCCCACAGTCAGCACAGATCCATGAAGATCCCAGGCCCACAAGCCTGTTTTCACAGATCTGTGCCACTTTACCTCATGATGCTTTTCTGGTTCTTATTATCTCTGCAGAGCTGATGACACTTAGACATTTCATCTCCCTGGAGGCTTTTTCTGGCACTTTAAGCCTGATCTGTGCAAAGCAGCCATGGCTGTCCTGGTCACCCATGCTCACCTCTGACTTGTTAATAACCTGGCTGGCCAAGGATCCTTCCCCTCTCATTGGCAGATCCAAACCAAGCTGAACCTCTGCACCCACCAGAGTTAAAATCTTGGCAACTTTCTTCTCCTATCCCTTTTTCTCATTCATTGCTGGTCATTAATCACAGCAACCTCTTTCCATAAGGGACCTACTTCCACAGATCCAGACCTGCCCCCTTGCAGCTGCCAGAGGAAATCCCAGGGGCAGGCACTGAACAAGAGCAAACCCAATTTAGCAGTCACCAGGTAACACTACCAAGAACCTCAGCCTGGCCACTAACCCCAGCTGCTCAGAGGGCATCACCAGCTCACAGTTCCTCCTCAGATCAGCAGGATGCTTCTGATGGGGAAAGCAGCCTCTTCACCAGCCTCATGTCTTCTGCTCTTGCTAGAAACCAGTCCAGAAACACAACAGTTTGGCATCTAAACAGCTCTTAATACTTATCACTGCCTGTCTGCAGAGGCAATTCCAAATCCCAAGTACATCTACAACATGTGTATATCTGTTTGCAACACCTCGTTGGAGGAATTAAAGAGTGACAATGATACTGTATTTGGGACATGATAACAACTGCTTTCATCTGGCCAGACAAGACTGAAGCCAAGGCTGGTCCAGCCTACTAAACGGTGCTAGAGCTTCAGGCTGGGCACGGTACCAAACATTACAGTAGAGCCCCTCTACATGGCCCCTAGACATCTCTGCATTCACAGGCCTGGTGACCTTTCCAAGCTTCTCTCCACCATTTTGCTATTTCTTTTCAGGCTGTTTCTTGCTCCTTGTCCATACCGCCTGCACAAGCTATTTTGCAGAAGGAAGGATTGTCTCTCATGAGCTGTCTGCATCATACCTAATGCAAGGTGGGGTGAACTGCCTCTAGCAAGGCAGACCTTCCACCTCTGTGTTGTACTTGGATGCATCTGTCTTGCTTGTGTTATGGGAAGGGCCTGTCCTCTGTCCAAGTCAACCACAGTTGTCAGCAGGAGAGGAAGGATGACAGCACCATAACCTGGATACCCTGCATATTCCCTCCGAGACCTTTGCAGCATTCACATCCAGCCAGGCCCAACGGGGAGGAGGACTGAACAAGGGCAGCTGGACAGGAGCCCTGCAAGCCAGCCAGGCCTTCACATACCAGCCACAGAATTTGCATCTGAAGCTGCTAACAAATGAGGTGAAGGAAAAGTCTGGAACGGGGACCAAGTCTGGTCGTGGTTTGAGTCCTGACTCCAGAGCAGCTGGTGCAGCCTGGCAGGCGATACACAACTCAGCTGTCCCAAACACTCTTGCTGAGCTGAAACTTCCTCCAGCACGGGCTGAGTGTGCCATTCTACCTCCTGGAATTCCTGCAAGCTGGTAAAATTACAGGTAAGGAAAAGACGCCTGCCCTCCTACCAAAGTAGACTTTATGTATCCAAGGTGCAAGGCGTGGTGGAACCAAGAGGGCAGCTGCCCAAAGTGGTTTGCAGTGATTCACCACAACTGAACACCCCCCCACAACTCATAGGCCCCAAGACCCCAACAACATGTCATCCAGAGCATAAACATTCCTCAGCTCTCAATGTGCTGTGAGCTCCCATTGTAACATGGGTGCCCCTTCCTACTCTGCTTGCAGAGCTGGGGCAGGCTCTCTTCCAGCTGGATGCCATCCAGAACCTCCACTGATGTCCAGAGAAGGAAGCAGGAGGTGCTCCGAGGGGTGGGAAAAGGTACATGAAGGCCAAGTCTCAGGGGTTAGGTGGCACGCAAGAACCCAGTACCTGTGGATGTTGGAGTGAAAGGTACTGTGGGGTCAGACCTTTCTATTACTACAACTTCAGAGATTTCCCTTTTCCCATCTGCCTTCCCACCATCTGCTGAGGCAACTGCAAGGGAGAGGAGGTTTGCAAGGGTCATTCTTGGGCCAAAGCAGATGGAAAGGACCTGCTGTGAGCATTTTACTAGAGATGGGCCAGACAGCTGCAACATGCCTCCTCAGCCCCACTCATGGCTCACTGGATCATCCAGCACACAGAGTACCAGGGCCAAAGGAGCTGGCTCACAACTGCACACGCTGCACTGGAAACTTGCTTGCAATGTCGAAGGGTCTGCAGCTGGACAAAGGAGTGAATTACCAAGCTGTTTAAGTCCTTCATCAGAGGCCTGAACAAACAGATGCTGCCAGGAGCTGGTCTCTCCCCCTCCTGGGGACTGTCCTTCTGGTCAGAGATGGTTTTTCACAGCACTGCCCAAGGGGCAGAACTAGCAGCACCTTTGTTTGCTATACAGAGCTCCAGGGCTGCCTTCTCCTTCTGAGCCTTTGAACCCACTCCAGACTTCTCAGCCCTGCAGGCCTCCAATCCTGGCCTGCTGTGGACCTAATTAACTCCTTTGATCATTTACGGTCTTTTGTCACTAAAGCAAGTAATTGGTGCACAGAGGCAGTAGATCCTCGTGTGTGCTCCCATGGACCTGACTGCTCCTTTCAGTCTGCTGGGGAAGCCCTCTCCTGCTCTCCACAGTGGCCCGCAGTCCTTCTCTGTGGCCAGACACTTCAGGATCATCTACAGAAAGCACATCTCCTCCCTGTTTCCAGCAAGCTCCCTCAGTACCTTTGCAGCCACTGAAGGCACCAGAGTCTTCTCAGAGCATGACACCTTTGAATTCAGGCAATTAAGTTTGTCTGGACTGTAGACTGCACCACAACCCCACCTCCCTTACTAGCACTGAGACACTCCTTGTGTTTCTCATCACTCCCTTCTTTGTTTGCATATTTGCTCATGCACACACACGCTGAGAAGCCCCCAGCTCAGTGGGCAGATGCAGACACCAAGCGTGGTGATGATGCTGCCACACTAGTTTCTCCTGTCGTTGGTATCACTCAGGTTTGCACACAGCCAGATGGATACAAGAAGAACATGGCCCCACTACCCCTTTACCCACCTCTCCAGTGTGTTCCCTCTTACCCCTGGCACCACAAGGACAGAGAACAGTGAAGAGCAACAGGGCCCTCCTACAGGAGGATATCTAGGCAGGATTATCCCAGGGCTCCTGGGCCAAACAGACAGCTCCTCAGCCTTTGGAAACATCCCCTGCCTTTGTTACTTGGCTTTCTAGGGCTGGGGGAAGGGATCCCCATGAGCATGTTTGTGCTGTTCTTCTTAATAGGGTGTTGTGTAACAGAGGGAAGTGACTACACCGGGGAGCCCAGCTGAGAACAGAGACTTTAATCCTGCTGCCCAGGGAAAACTTGGAAAAAATACCTACATCTGTTCTGTAGCATTAGGCTCATGGCTCAGAGGCTGACAGCTGACCCTGGCTGCTCATGATGCCAAGGTATGGCCCCTGCCAAATAGTGCCAGGGTAAATTACCATGGCTGATTAGAAAGGCAAAAGGCAGCCAGAGAAAACTCGGGAAGGACCCTTCCCTGTGCAGGTTTCTGGAGAAGGAAGAAGAATAAGCCACCGTGCATCAGGGCTCTTTGTCTCCTCCACAGCCACACTGGTAAACAGAGCAGAGGAAGAGCAATAGTGGAAAAGAACAGGGAAGAGGATGAGATGCAGGGAGAGGGATGAAGGTGAAGAGGCAGAAAAGAAACCACAGCTGCATCCACCCCTTTATGTGGCTCACCAAGGACGGGCTTCAGGAGATAACCCTCTGCCTTCTCCTCGAACCTGCGCTAAGCTGAGGCCACAGAGAAAGAAAGTGCTCTTGCATTTACAAGCAGGGTACTTGCCCTCAAGAAGGGTATAGTGCAGATGTTGGCCTTGCAGAGCAGTGCACACTCTCCTTGCCGTGAGTCTGCCAGCTCTAGGACATGTAAGAACACAAGTGTGGGGCTTGCTGACCCAGCGCTGGAACACGGCTCCCTTCCAGGCTCAGGCTTTGTCATCACCTCACATGCACACAACAGCTCAGACAGGAGTATAAAGGAAATTAGCTATCCAGGGAACAGAACAACACTACTGACATTTGGCTAATACAAGATGCCTAGATGCTCTGGAAACATGCCAAAAACTTCTCACCAGGTGTGGCAGGGCTCTACATTGATACATCCACTAGGAACATGGCAGGTGCACTGGGACCACAGGACACAAGGGAGAGCCCCGTCTCTGTGCAGCCCCTCTTACAGGCACAGCAGGATTTAGAGGGTGGCCCTCTCCTAGATGGGAAAGGGTTTCTGGAAAGCCATTGACCCACAGTTCTGTGAAGGATCTTATTCAAGTATTAAATTGGCTCAACTCTAATTAGCATTACATCTATGACAGGATTAAAGCAGATTCTGCCTTCCTCTTCCTGCCTAGGGCCACCAGCTGCCAAGCACTCCTCCAGCTCAGCACCTGCACAGGACAGCGGCTAGCTTCAAGAGACACAGAAAGTAAGCTCCCTTCTAACTCCTGTCAGAGGCAGGCTTTGGTCCTGAAGCAGGAAGGCTTGTTTAAATCTTATTTAACCATGGATATTTTCATTGTCCCCATCCATGTCACACTCCTTTATCCACCCTTAGGAGGACAGGGAGGAAAGCCCTTGCTTTCCTCTGTCCATCTGTGGAGTAGACAGCTTTGATTAGCCACATGCTTGTTGCCTTTCAATGCCTGCTGGCTGTTGCTTTGACCTTGTTTGACAAGCAAAGGGATCAGGAGGAGCTGTGGGCTTCCTCAGCACTCCTCAGCCTTTTATAAACTTCTACATCAACACCACAGCCTCATTGTGAGACCTCACCTGGAGTACTGCGTTCAGTTCTGGGCTCCCCAGTTCAAGCGAGACAGAGATCTACTTGAGAGTCCAGCAGAGAGCTATAAGGATGATTGAGGGACTGGAACACCTGCTTTAGGAGGAAAGCTTGAGAGTCCTGGGGCTCTTTAGTCTGGAGAAGAGAAGACTGAGAAGGGATCTAATTAATGTGTATAAATATATGAGGGCTGGGTGTCAAGAAGAAAGGGGCAACCCCTTTTCACTTGTGCCCTGCGACAGGACAACGGGCAATTGATACAAGCTAGAGCACAGGAAGTTCCACCTCAACATGAGGAGGAACTTCTTTACTCTGAGGGTTACAGAGCACTGGAATGGGCTCCCCAGGGAGGTTGTGGAGTCTTCTTCTCTGGAGACTTTCAAGATCCGTCTAGATGTGTTCCTGTGTAACCTGCCCTAGATTCTCTGGTCCTGCTTGGCAGGGGGGTTGGACTTGATGATCTCCAGATGTCCCTTCCAACCCCTAACATTCTATGATTCTATATCAGACTCTGGTCCTCTATCTTTCTCCATAGGCTACCTCTTCACACAATCCTAAACCTCCTACATGGAACTGAATGCTTGAGGAGCAAGGATCCTGCTAAGAAATGCTGCCAGAGAGATGCCTTCTGATCTGTGAGCATTTCTGCACTAGAACTTAAAGATGGGTCCAACACCACCAGTTCCATGACTCTTTATCACCCTTCTAACCTCTGCTATTGCTGTTTGACCTGGTGCCTTTTCCTCTGCTCCTTACACTGCCGGGGAGTGGATCTGTCAAGGTCAGAGCCTCAGGCCTGAGCTGGCTGGAAGGCACCAACTACATTACAGCTCACTAGTGTGTTTGGTATGCAGCTATTCCGAAACCCTGCTACTTCACACTTAAGTCGCTGCTCAGGAGAAGGAACCAGAGGGGCTGAAGCACAGCAGAGCCAACTCCTAGACATTCCCAGAGTGCCTTCCAAAGCCAATTCCAATAGGCTACTGACACCGCTAACTGCAAAGTGCAAGGTTAGCTGGGACAAGCTATCTCTACTCAAAACCAACCTGATGCAGTGTCCAAGGCAGGCGCTGCCTGTGCAGGGACCACTTCAGAACAGTAGTCCCCTGAGGGTGGTAACAGTGTCCCTTTCCCCTCCTGTCCCCGGAGCTGCTGTACTGCTCCAGTCATCTACTGCAACTCATCCAAGCTCATGTCAGCCTCTACTCCCTCAGGCTCTCTGGAAAGGTTAGTGGTACCTGCAGTTAATAAAAAGAAGCCCACTTCATTATAATGAGCCCTAAAAAGAGAACAGCAGCATGCTCTGTGCATCAGCTTCATTCTGCTTTCCTGGTCCATGTGTTAAAACTCCCTCTCCTCTTGAAAACCGATGACTAATCCTGTGTCTCAAAGCCTGAGGGAACACATCTAATCTGGTCAGTGTTACTCCTGTTGTTTGTTCATATTAAGCACATTATTCTCACTAAGCTATTTGTCCAGAGCCTCCTGAGAAAGAGTGCTGCAAGTTAATCATACATATGTAAATCCAACTGCCTTTCATGCATTTTAAATATGTTGCCTATTAGAAAACAAAAGAGCAACAGGAACTTGTGCAGAACAAGGGGATGCTTCCTAGATGCTCAGTTCTCATACGCTCCTGTTTGGGGATTAGAAACATAGCAGAAGGACCTGCCAGCCAACTCATTTGCTGGACTAAGAGGTCTGCTGAACAATACAGAACCCCAGACAACAGTAAACCAAACTGCAGGGTCTCAAGAGAGCTGAAGTTGGCCACTCAAACCTGACCAACTCAAGTTGACTATCGGTCCCCCTCTGGTGGCCAACCAGCCGCAGTCACCTGTCGGCGAAAC
>JAVSBS010017140.1:15810-31544 GCA_033124195.1 Coracias cyanogaster
CCTGTCGGCGAAACAGGACTGCCACATTACTACCGGTCCCTGCACTGAGGCACCGTGAGCATCCCTGAGGCCGGGGCAGTACGGCTCTGCTCAGACTGTTGGGCAGCACAACTTCAGAGCACAGGCCTGAGTCAGGTATCATGGCAGACCTAGGCAGCAGGACAGATGTCATGAAAGTCTTCTAAAAAGGAAAAGAGTCATTACCAGAACAGCCAGCATCTGCCTAGTCTCTCCAATTTGACAGCTGTAGGTCTATCTACAACCATGTCCTCAATTTTTAAGAGCAATACTGTGTAGCACTAGGAGCCCCCATCTTGAAACAAGGCCCCAATGTGCAAGGAGCTATACAACATTTGGACAGAGAGAGACTGTCTGCTCAGTGGGATGGGGAATGAGATGGAGAGAAGGCACAGCAGATGAACAGGAAGAGAGTGAGCAGAAGGAAACAAGACGACACTGGTCAGCATAAGAGATAGCACTCGGTAAGATGCTCTCAAGGAGAGGGCACACAGCACAAAGACAACAATTCAATGTCTTACTAGAAAACACTAAGTTGAGATTTTTGTACTATAATTTTTAGTTTCAACAATGACTACAATTGCCACCAGTGTATTGTGTGTTGTTCCCCATATAAAAGGGCTTAGGAGAGGGAAGGCTGCATACTGCTGCTGACCACTCTAGTCACAGACAAGAAGAGGCTGCTAGTTTTCCCTCAGTAGGAGTCTGAGACTGCTCCACACCAGCAGGAAAAGCCTCTGCAAATCTGAGCTACTCTCTACACAGGAAAGCACTTTTCCAGACAAATCTGAAACTCCTGGAGCTGGTTTCATCATCCTCCAAGAGGACTGCAAAGGACTGTATTTCCTTGTTTCTTCACCCACTGCCATAAGCAGCACTACCTCATCTTGAGGCAACCTACCCTTCAGCTAATGAAGCACAAAGAGCCCCAAGCAGCTGTTCCTTTTGTTAACAGATGAGATTGCTAAGATTACTTAGAAAATTCCATGAGTTTGCAAGGCCTTCAGAATTGCTAGCATAAACCCTTAAACTAAGGTGTGGGTATGGACCAACACGCTTCTCGCAGCTTATCGGAGAATTGCCTCAAGAGAGAGAATTTGGTTTTGGCCACTGCAGAGTCACTCTCCCAAAACCACCCAAACTCACTCTGGCCTTCATGTGCCTCAGAGAGAGTTCTGGAGCAGCCTTAAGCCAATTCCAGTTTCTCCATCCATCATATGGTGCAAGAGCTCCGCATCATTACAGCTTTATACCAAGGCTGAGAGTTTTAGCTCTTGGCTTCACTCCTCACTTTGAACCCCGTGTGCAATTGCCCATGCCTCAACATAACTTCATAGCACGCCATCCCTGCAGAAGAGTAACTGGAAAAGACTGACTGTGAATTTTGGGTGAACATCAGCTACAGCTGTTTTGTTTTACTGCAAAAGAAAGTTATAGCAAATTATGTCTAAAAATGAACACATTCATGCAGTAACACCTCCCTCCTACATTAATTTTGTGCTCTGGAGAGCAGAGATTAGAGTTTCTCACACAGTCAATGAAATGGACAAGCAAACAAGGAAAGAGTTTAAGAGGAAGATTCTAAAATCTCAGATTCTGTACCATACAGCTGATGCCAAGGCAGGCTGCGGCTCTAGTGCACTTTGCTGTTTCCCATAAGTGTTTTCCTTTTATAGTTCCCATAATCACATGTTCAAAGTCTTTCTGCTGACATGTGCCAGGTCAGTCAGAAATAAGATGGTAGCAGAGCAGCCAAAACTATACAAAACATAGTAATTCACTGTGGGGACCAGGAGTTACAGCCTGGTTCAACTGACCAACTTAGCCATAAGACTATGAAAGCAAGAAGAGAGCTTATCCAAAATAAGCATCAATTCCCCATTTTCTCATTCAGGTATCTGAACAAATTCCTTCTTTGTAGTTGTACAATTGAGACAAACAGAAAGCTGAGCAGAGGAACTGAATGCACAAAAATCCCATCTCCAAAACAGCTCATCTTGACACATGCCAGGTTAAGTGGCCATGTACGGAATCAAGGATCCCAATACATCAGGCAACAACGTGCTATTGCTGGAGTCACAAGCTGGGCATGATTTCTCTCCCAGACCCAAGACCATGCCAAAGTGCCAGGCTAAACAAAGGCTGTGCAGTCAGGAACAGGCTACTGTTACCACTCCCGCTCTAAGACATCACAAGAAACTTGTGATCAGGATGGACAGTGTGGCCAACCAGATGATATCAGGCATCCTGCAAAGAGAGGCAGAAACTTTAGAACCTACTTCATGCTAAAGTAATTCAGCATGCTGAGAGCTCTCCTTCACACCCAAACAGATAGAGTTTCTGAAAAGTCCAGCTTCAACTTGGCCCCTTTCCCAGGAGTAATATTGGTCACAGCATGTAAAGACATGTCCACATGGTTAGTTGTGTATCATTTTGCTCATGCCAGGTTCACAAAGTCACCCATCTTTTAGTGCTCTGGCCCCAACTCCAGCAGCTCTAGACTCACAACTGTGATTTCCAGGGAACACTGGAACTTTAGTTAGGATTCTTTGTAACGCTCACCACTGCTTTATCTAACCTCTGTCCCCTCTGAGTCCAGCATAAAGCAAGGAGCTTCTAAATAACATTATGACCCAGTGAAGTGCTACAGAGGCAAGCCCTGAGACTCAGGGGCATTGCTTACTCTCCTCCTTTTCAGGCTCATGGCTTGAAAACCAGAATCAAGGCTAGACGCTGGTTTCATAATACGCGTAGTTATATGGTGGAACACACGCAGCCAGCCAACACTACGCTGGCTGAAGATGAGCTAAATTTTTGCACAGCCCAGGAGAATGTTTTCATTGTTTTAAAGGCGGCAACGCTAATGGACACAGAATCCTGTTGCAGAATCTTCTCAGGTTTTAAAATTATGATTTTAATCTTTAAGCAACAACAAAAGTCCATGGAAAACCATCAACATGCTGCTTTTCATCAGAGCTGGGAACAGCTCAACCTCAGAAATTGGAGATTGCCCCTGAAGGCAACAAGCTGTCAGCTTTTAATTACTCTGCTGTTTGTTAGCAGACACTTGCAGGTATGCTGTTTCTGCCCTGCAGTCTGAAGGTATTTTGTACAACTCAAAGAGGTGCAAAGGACTCAAATGCCTCCTCTTCTCCTTGCTTCATTCAAGCCTCTTGACACTACAGTGAAGCACAAGCAGTACAAATACCTGCAGCTCCGAGTCAGGTAATATACAGTGAGATTAAAAAGTAATTGCATCAACTGCATTATTAACTTACATAAAAGGTCCCTTAAAATACTTTCTGGCATTACTAGCTGCTTCAGCCCACTTTCCAGCTTACTGCAGAGGCCTCACAGTAGCCTGTGAGCTCCAGCTGAGTCCTATGTCTTCCCAGAAGAGGCTCACAGGTCCTGGTTTCAGTCAGCCATCCTGAAAGGCTGCACTTGGAGAACCGTCCTCTTTCCCCTACAGCAGACCTTAGCTCGACACCCAAAGACCTGGAGAGACCCCTTGCTCAAAGACAGCACTAACCAGTTTGATTCTCTCTGTACAGCCCCAAAAGAATGCTGAGTTGAGAAAGCAGCATTTTTAAAATACTTTATTTATCATACAAACTATTTACAAAATCAGCTACTACAACCATAGGCTTCCAAATTTTGGCTGAACTCTGCCAGAAACTCACCAGAGGGAACTAGGATTTGACCTGTATCATCCACAGCTCCTGGTTTCTGAAAACATGCAACATGGCCTGCAAGTGCAGGCTGAAGCCAGGTCCTCTGCACCTCAGAGTGGCTTCAGGAAACACGGAACCTGTCTGAGATGATACCAAGATCCTAAAGATTTCTACAGAAGGACCTCTATTAAGTCAGAATAAATGAAGGGTAAAAAGAAAAGTAACAAGCCTCTGCCAGAAGTAACATACAGTATAGGTGACCAAAGCACATCCCCATTGTCAGTGTTAAGGGCAGCATAAAAAGTGACTGTACTGGGAAAGGGTATAAAGCTAGAGACAAGTTTAGAAACACTGTGATGGATCTCAGTAACATGAAACCAGCTAGGGGCCTGTGGAAACAATGGGGATGGGTTTGGTTGACTAAGAGCACCCATCACAGTTCTGGCTGCACTTGTGTTAAGAAGAAAGTCCTTGGCATCTACACAGCTGCTGGGAAGCGTGGGGTGCTGGCTGCAACGCAGTGAGAAGCATTTAGGAGCTCTTTCCCGCAGAGGAAGACTGCCCAATGTCCAGCTACTTCATCCTCACAATAAAAAAGTCCAGCTCAATAGAAGGAATAAGATTCCTGAAGATGATGTCATTGGGGGAGCTGGCCCATAGCTACAACACTGGAAACATCCTCACCAGGTGAAACTGCACGAGAAGGCTGCAATGTGGGAGCAGTGCCAAGCTACACCTCCCAACAAACAGGAGTTAAGCTGAGCACCACCACCTCCTCTCAGTCCCTGGAGAATGAAGTGGTGGCATGGAGAACACAGGAGTTGTGACCCAAAGGAGGTCAGGACCTTGCAGAATGGAGCCTGTACTAAAAAAGGGAGAACAGCCACTACTGAAGTGATCTGTCAGAGTGCAACAGTGGTGACTCTCAAGCTGGCAGCTTCCCAGCACCTCGGTGCTAGTGAGGGAATGAATTCACAAGGCAAAGAAATCCCCCTGAGTAGTCTCAATGCTCAGTTGGCTGCTTTTTAGCACCAAAATGGCTTATTTTTTTCTATACATAAGTAACACAGCCCAAGAATGGTTAAGATGCTGCCTTAAAAACATTTTCTAGATGGAGAATGTCCAGTTCCCAGTCAATTCAACTAAGCTATACTAGAAAAATGCACACAGTTACCTTAAAATATCCACACTGTGCAGAAGTCTGCCTGGATCAGCTTGAGGACAGCACAAGGGGACTGAAGGGTATGATGTGACTTTTTTCTAATATGGTGCTCTAAAATTAGCACTGGGATGCCAGTCTGAGACTCCATTCTGGAAGAAATTCAGCAACTCCATAATCCTGTGAAAGCTAACATTGCAGAAAGTAGGTTTCTCACACTGACTCCTGCATACCTTTGACTGCTGACCTGAACTGTCTACAGGACTGCTGAGAACTTAAAAGATCTTGAATTTTGCTTCACTAAAGAACTCCTCAAGATTTCCAGATTTCCCTTCCCTTTTATTTCCCTGGGAAGGGCTGAATGGGCCACCAGCAGTAACATACCCCAATCATAAGCCTACTTCTCACACTAGTCTGACCACTCCTTTCCCCACAAGCCACACAGTGGTGACTGTAAGCTGCTGAGTGATTACTTGAGTGAAGTTCTAGTTAACATTTTGTGCTGGAAAGCCAGCAGCACTGAATGGAACAGGAGGAAAGGGAAGCTGAAGAAAGAAGGCAGGAAGATTGGGAGGACAGAAAGCCAGCTGCTCTCCAGGGACCAGCATCCCTCTGGAAAGTCTGCCTGAAATGCAGTAGAGGAAAGGAAGCCTCAGGCTGCTGCGTGATAGAGGTAGAAGCCAAGACCCTGTGGGATGCTGGGGTGGAGGTACCACATTCTCTACAGTACCATCACCCCAACAACAAACATGAGCCCAGTGCACACTGTAGCTGCTTACTGACCTGTCACTGTTACTACATAGCATACATACCCTGAAGGTGAATGTGGGATAGGCATTGGTGCTCAGCACTGAGGGATCACATACATGCCCATACTCTCTCTCCTGAGGAAGGGAAAAGGCAAGGGCATGGGACAGTTCCTGTGCAACATCAACGGTCAAAAACATTCAATGGAGGAGAAACTCCTCTTCCAGTTCATTTGCAGAGGCTCGTTATCAGCCACTGCTGGAGAAGGATGCTTCTGCTGCTGGACCTTGGGTGGAGGTAGTACAGAATCACTGTCAGGGCCAGCACTTGTGCTCCAATGAGATTGTTCTCCCCCTTGGGTTACTCCCTCCAGTGGATACTGTTCATTTTCCTCTGTGGCACAGGCAACAGCAGTATCCAGAGCAAGATGGAGAATAATAACCAGAAACCTTTCTGGGCCAGGTACTGAAAGGATGGACAACCCTATACTCTTCATGAGTCATAGAGTTAGATGAGCTATTGAGGAGCATCACTGGGGGAGTTGAGCCAAGACATGGAAAGTTACTAAGGCTTCCCGTGAGCCAGGTTTTCAGCAGAGCTCCATCCTGGTCTTCCCTCTTCCTCCCGGAGAGCTACGATAAAGGCAGCTCAGATCTCCTGCACGTCACTAATTTCTGCTTATGAACTTCATCTTCTTACAGAAGGATGGGTGTACAGGATGCACGGAAAATCAGGTGCAGTATCTCCTTGATGAATGCACCACAGTCCTGCTGTTTCATACTGAGCCAAAGGTAGAATGAGGGAAAGGGAAAAGATGAGCTCTTGATGACATATTCCAGGATACGGAAAGGCCACATCACATCTTCTGGATGACAAATTCCTTTACATGGAGTCTTTGCTCTGCCTCCATTGCCCACATGAAGGGAAGGAGTACAAGCAGAGGACTGAACCTGGGTCTTGCCATGAAGAGCCAGGAGGCTAAGTGGTCTTCTGGAAAGAGGAAATCACAGCATGCCAAAGCCCTCACAACCCTCACTGATAGCTAGCTGCAGCATCTTGTGCACTTCTTCATAGGAGTCATAAGTAGGGAGGCACAGCTGGTTAAAACTGTAAAACAAATAAAAAATTCCATTCAGACTACATCTAAAGAGAGGACCTTCCCCATCAGCTGCTTGTGGTACCTACTGTCATAGGTGGACAGTAGCGCCACACACACTACATGTAATACACTGCTTGCCCATCACAACTAGCTGGCATCATTCCCAAAAGCACAACGCAGAAACTCCTGCCACCCTAGGATACTTGCCAAGTGTGGGCTGTGGGCAAAGTACTGTGAGTTGGAGCTGCAATGATCTGGAAAGATGGACAGAGTGCAGCAAACCCTCCTGGGGGCAGCTGGGAGGAACCAGTTGTGAACTGCAAGAGTCTGGCCAGTTCTTCCTGCGTGAAACTAGAGACCACGGTCCAAAACCACCTCATGACCTGTTAGGAAACAGGAAAGGTAAAGCCAGGTCAGCCAAGCAAATCAAATAAGCATATAAGCAAGTTGCAAGAAGATACAGTCAACTGCCCTTGCAAGCTCTACTTATAGTCAGAATTCTTTTGTTTTACCAGAGTGACACATAGAGGCAAGTATTAGATAGTTTCTTCTTACCAGTTAAGAGATGGCACACACTACTACCTCCCACCAGTCCTTTCCCTTAAAGCAGAAAGGCTTCTGCTCTCTCTGCAGAGATTTTATTTTTAGAAATACCTGCACAAGGAATGAGGTAGGTTTACAATGCAGAAGCTCATTTGCTTCTTGCACTATGCTAACCTTTTGCTTTTTCACTTCCTCTGATACTTTTGCAGGAAGGTGGAACCATCTCAGTGCTTACAGCTAGAAGCTTGTACTCCCAATCTCTTTTCATCTTGGGTGTTTTGGCAGCTTCCATTATTTTTCTAAATGAAGTTTCTACCATTCCCATACCCCTCCCTCTGGGAAAGGCAGAGAGGAATGGGAACAGTTACAGGGTACAAATTCAGGCTACCACATCAGTAGTCTTTAACACAGCATTTAATTCTAAACAGGCCACATGGGCCGATATAATGATATTCAAGCATCCCTTAGAGATAAGTGCACTGTTAATATCTTCAGTAGCAATGATTCCTATCAATTTCTCCTGATTCTCCGCTGAACTGTTCTTTATTTGTGCTTTGTTGGATTTCCTTAAAAAGACCACTGCTGCCAATTTTACCTGCTGGTAACTGATTAAGCATCATCTCTAGTCAGCCAGGTTGAAGGATCTCTCTAAGAGGGAAACATTATTTCATAATGTGAGCAGTCCTAATTCTGACCCCCAAATCTTCCAGTTTGTCCTTCTGGGGGCTTAACTTCCAAACATGAAACCCATTCCCAGCTGCCTTCTGCTAGTTTCAGCAAGCAGGAGGGAGAAGTCCTTTCACTTACCTTCTCACGGAAGTGCCAAGATCCTCCTACCACTACAGCATGTGCCTTGAAGTCACAGACACTGATGTCTCCAGTACCACACATAAGTAACTGAAAGGCAAGAGACTGCAGTCAGAAAGTCAGGAGACAGGAAACAAGGTAACAGCTACTGTGCGAATTACAAACATTTAAAATGGTTAGAGAAGGAACATTTTGGCTTTATTCCAGATCCAGAAAGTGCTTAGTTTGTCAGAGAGGAGGAGAAGTGAGGGTAGAAATGCTTAGGGAGGTAGCAGTTACCTCAAGCTCATTCTCATCAAAAATAGCCAGGAGGTTCTCAGGAACTAACTCATTAAGACCTGGAAGAGAAGAGGAGAGAAGAGCAGCAAGTGCTAACCCCTGGGACACAGAAGTAGAAAGAAGTGGGGAGCAGACAGTAGGTTACCTTTCAGGAAGTGATCCACCTCCTCTCTAACCTGATTTGCCAGCCTGTACTGCGCAAGCAGATTTAGATACAGGATTTTGTTTTCATTGGTCACTGGTATTTGAGCCCCTCCAGTCACAAGTTCCACTACCTGAAAACGGAAGAACACTTGACATTGAGTGTGACCAGCAGCATTCTCCAAACCTGAACTCCCAACGCAAATAAACCCAAAACCAGAGTAAGCTCAGTTTTCTGGGGCACACAGCAGAGTTCTTGGCCTCCCTGCTACAGGCAGAAGGGGTTAAACTGTCCCACCTTCAGGAACTGCCTCCCTCACCTTCTCCAGCTGTCCTGTTTTGCTATATTTCTCTTCAGCAAAGACCAGATCCATCTCACTCACATCATTGTTCAGTATGAAACAAACTTTGGATTTATAGAATTCTGGGTCATCCGTTTCAAAATACTGTGTGAAAAAAAAAGAAGGCAGGGACACAGAGGGAAGAAAAAAAGAACCCATACACTGTTAACCAGGGCTCTGAGTCTGCTTCTACTACACCAACTTTCAACCTCTCCCCAGACCAATAGAAGCTGGGAAGCTTTACCTTGTAATGCATACGAAGTCCTATGATCTGAGCCAGGAAGGATCGGGTGAAGCGAGCTCGAACCAGTTGTTTGTAAGCACCTCCCAGAGACGACTCATAAAGACACTTTCCTACTAGGCGGCCTGCAAATTCATATACTTTGAGTCGTAAATATGTGGGACGCCCTGGATTTGGATGCACCTGCAAAGAGGAAGCAAAATGAAATACCCAAGTACCAGAAAAGACTAGCACAAATAGCAACTATGGGACCAGTTCCAGTTACTGCATCTCTCAGGCTACCCCACGAGCTTTAGTGTAACATCCTCAAAGATAAGCAATAGAAATAAAATACCTGACCCTGCCTAGGAAGAACACAAAATGTTTCACATGCACAGGGCAGAAGCTGTAGGAGAGCAGAAATTGATTCTGAAACACTGAGACCCAACAAAGCCTCTAGACACTCTGATGCCACTTCCTCTTGTCCAACCTTCCCTGCTGACTGGCCACCCTCTTCATCCGGCCAGTTCTTTGACACTTCAATGAGTTAAGATAATTAAGCAAAGCTTTGAGAAAGGCACGGGAAGCAACTGTGCAGACAAGCTAAAGTATGGGCAAGGTTGTGCACCACCTAATAGCAGCAGCATCATGTCCATGCACACATTTCTGTGCATTTAACACGAACTGCAGACTCACCAAGGCCTGGTTGTTGTCACTAAAACGGGTAAAGAGTTGACTGGTGGTATCAAATAATGCCTTACAGATGAGCTCAAACCACTCTCTGCGTGGACCTCCCCAGTCCAGAGCTACAAGATAAAGCAAGCTTGGTCATCCAGGTGTCATCAATTCAAGAGTTTCATGCATGCTGCTCAGTATTACCTGACAAAAGAGCCCATTGCAGCAAACAGCTCTATAACAAAAAAAGCAGTAGACAGGGACTCCAGAACACTAGGTTCTGCTCCCAAAACTAGTCCTAACATTTTTTCATTGGGCCTCAGATCTCTGTGTAAAGTAGGGATAGAATAGCACCAGCAGGAAAATTCACTAACATCTGTGAGAAAGTGAAAGGGCTGGAAAGCTACAACAAACAGGCATGCTACAAGAAACTAGAATTTCAGACTGTATCGACTCCACCATCATTCACTTCACTTCCTCCTCAAATATATTCATGGGATAACTCACCTTCTTCATCCTGAAAAATCACTTCAAAGTTTTTGCTCCAGTCAGAAACAGAAAAATTTCGTGTTGCTTTAAAAGACTGCAAAACAAAAACACAAACGGCAGCAGCCATTACTGCTTGGCACTCTGTAACCAATATGCAATCCTGCACGTGTGGATGGGCAGGTAACATAAAAAACAAGAAACAACCTAGCACTCTAAAGTATAAAAGTGAGAATTAGGAACTCCTAAGGCCTAATTCTTACTTGTCCAAAGCCACAGTAGCCAGTTCCTCATTTTCTGTTATGAGACACATTATCAACGTAAATACAGCTGATCTTAAAACCAGTGTGAGGTCTTAGCACAGCACAGATGCATCCCTCTCAAGGCTGCAGTACTGTATTGTTTAAGGTACTAAAATGCCTGTGGGAAGGAGCAATTTCTATAAAGCACTCTCAGCCCACGAGTTAGATTTAAAAAAGGAACGTTTCAGAGAGCATTAGAAAATAGCTTGAAGGGTTCACTGAGTTCATACTTAAAGCAAGTCACGATGCAAAAAAGTAACAAAATATTTCAAGTGTCTAGAACTTCCTCTGTCCCAATTCTGGATTCCAGCTAAAGAAAGTTTAACTGTAAAGAAAATTTACCTGTATGACAGAGGACACAGCAGTTCTCAGTCATACAGGTAGCTTTGGCTTAGCTTATCTTCAAATAGGCTGGAGCATTACTCCAGCCACATCTCTGGGCTAATGTGTTCATCGGTCACATTCATTGTGCCCGTCAGCCTTGGACATTTAAGCTTACATTTATTATCATGGCACTTCATTTATTTGGTCTTACTAGGCTGTAATACCAGTGCTCATGACAGGGCAGGAATTTCCAAAATAGTGAGAAAAAATAGCAATGGAAATAGTGAAGTAATTTCATAGCAAGCTATTAACTGAAACAATCTCGTAAACACTGCATGCTCGTATCTGCAGAAAATATTCCAAAATTACAGATTTACTGAGTGTAAATCAAGGTAAATCCCAGCCACTCCTGCTTCCCTAGAAATGTTCTTTTCCACCTTTATAACATTACTGTTATGAGACACATGGAAACAGTAAGTCAGAATAACCGCATGCCCTGTGTACACAGTAGTTAGTATGTCAGTCAAGAACTGAATGCCAGTTTGGATTTCTTTAGGCACTGAGAAGAAGCAAAACCATGAAGTATTAGGCTTAAGCAAAGCGACCTATACACTCACCGACTCCAGCAGACAGTGACGGCTGACCTTCAGTGTGACCTTTGAATGAGGTCTTTTCATATGAACCTGACGTAGCTCTCGCTGAAAGAAGTTCACTTTGTCCTGGAAGGTCTCTGAGCCTCCTGAGAATAGTGACAATTTGGGTCAGGCCCGAGCTGTCAACACCTCAAACATCTAGAAGGTATTCCTAAGATTAACTGCATAGGTCAGCTTTACAGCCCAAAGACAAGGTTATTAGAGCAAGGTTTGGAAACAGAATTCTAAAAGCAGTTTACAGTTAGTCTTGCTGACATTGAGATACTCACAGGTGCATTTTCAAAGAGCCTGAAAGAAAAGCAAAACTGAAAAGGAACAGCTGGCATGATTAAATGCATTCACTGGAAGCAGCAACAGGAACAGAAGATGAAACTCCAGGAATCAGAGTTCTCATTACAGGTCATTCAGTGCTAGCAATCTTCATTCCTCGTGGAAACTAGCAGACTCAAGTGCTAACTCCCTGACTACTGTACCCACCTCACCTCCCCTTTACCTATGTTTTTATGTAGAGAGCGAATGAAAGTGGCTGCCAAGATGTTCCTCTCCTTGCAGCTGAGCTCCACAGGGGGTTGGATCCCATCATCTACCACCAGTGTCAGTAATTTGTGCACAGGGTCAGGACCAAGGTATGAAAACTAGCAGCAAAAAGATGCAAGAAAGGGTAAACCCAACATGCATAAGGCACAGTAGACAGAGCAACACCACCTGCACTCTAAGACCTTCTCTACTCACCCATGCAGATATAGTTAACAGGAACACTATTTCAAGCATCCAGACTCCAGCTGGGAGGCTGTTTCAAACTGCACACCCTAGCCTAGGGGCTTCAGTGGACACAATCACAGCATTTTAGCAAGGTTATGAGGAAAATAATGAAGACAAATGCAAAAAGAATTAAGACTTTTGTCCAGCATTGGAACAAAAGGCAGGAGGCAGCGATACAGCTGGCTCCTATTCATAAATACTAGCAGAATTTAAGCACTGAGAGGGAATTCCAGAGTTGAATTTTATGCAACGAAATATTGCTCTGGTGCTGGAAGCCTTTCTCTCCAAAAGGAAAAATGAGACTGTCATTCACAAGGACCACAAGCTAACAATGTGGAGATGCAGTGAGAACTACAAGAAAAAAGGCTTACCTTTGTGCCAGGACATACTCTAAAGGTGAAAAGGCGCCATGGAATGATCTTCAGGTAAAACTCTTTCACTGAGAATTGCTGAGTAACCACAAGGAAAAGAAAATGTAAAAGGTCATACATCTGTTAAGGGTTGTCCCCGAAACACGAGGCACAGGCCAGACCTCCCTGCAACCCCTGGGATCGGCTTCTGCAATATTTGGTGATATTTGCCTCTGGCACAACACACAAAAACATTTAAAGCTGTACAGAACTGTAAGCAACTTCTCAACAAGACTTTACTGCATGCATTTATGACACGTGGGATCCCAGCACAACACATTTTACAGCAGTAAGCCACCATGCTCAGCAGAACATCACCAGTCTAATTGGAAGGTAGTGTTAAGTACATTTGAGAGGCTGAATTCAATACAAGGTTGTAATGCACTGACAAAAACGTTTTGGAAAAAGTCACACTAACAGAGCTATTGCTACTACTTGCTAATTTTCACAACCATTTCAAACAACTTTTAAAAAGCACTTGCAATTGCTAAATCCAGGAGATTTGCAGAAATTTCTTCCCAGTGTACTTCTGCCAGAACAAAAAAACCTACTAACTGTGGAACTGTTGCCTTCTGGAGAGCAAGCTAAGATGAAATTTAAGCATCTTCAGACAAAAAAGATATAAAGCTACTGGAGTGTGTACAAAGAAGGGCCACAAAGTTGGTGAAGGGTTTAGAGCAGGGGTCCTCAAACTTTTTAAACAGGGGGCCGGTTCACTGTCCCTCAGACACTGTCAGGGGCAGACTATAGTTTGGAAAAAAACGACGGGGGAGTCGCCCACCTCGCTGATGCTGCCGCCCCCCTCCCTAGCCCGGCTGCGCAGTCTGGAAAGGGTGGCCAGAAGGGACTGAAGGAACTTTGCCACGCCGGGGCTCTGCCGATTCCCTTGGGGGCTGCAGAGGCCGGCGCGCAGATTAAGTGGCAGGAAGTCATCTGTGGCTGCTTGGTTTCCCCCCCCAACCCCTGCCGGGGAGTTCTGTAAATACCGGCGGGCTGGATTGAGGACCCTGGGGGCTGTATCTGGCCCGCAGGCCATAGTTTGAGGACCCCTGGTTTAGAGAAAATGCCATATAAGGAACAACTAAAGTCACTAGGTCTGTTCAGCCTGGAGAAGAGGAGATTGAGGGGAGACCTCATCGCAACTTACTGCTACCTCGCTAGGGAGCTGGGAGGAGAGGGCGCTGATCTCTTCTCTCTGGTGATCAAGGACAAGACCCAAGGGAATGGTAGGAAGATGTGTCAGGGGAGGTTTAGGTTGAATATTAGGAGGAGGTTCTTCACCCAGAGGGTGGTGGAACACTGGAACAGGCTCTCCAGGGAAGCAGTTATGGCACCAAACCTGACAATGTTCAAGATGCACTTGGACAATGCCCTCAGACACATGGTTTTAAGGGTTGTCATGCACTGGGCCAGGCTGTCTGGGGAGGTGGCTGAACCACCATTCTTGATGGGACTTTGAGGATGTAAAGATGTGGGGATAGGGTTAGGTGGTAGATGTGGTAGTGCTGGGGTAGCGGTTGGACTCGATGATCCTGAGGGTCTTTTCCAACCAGAGTGATACTGTGAAAATACAAAACCACTTCCTGCAAGGCCATTGTAGCTGCAATGACTGAAAAAAATTGAGCGCAGCATTTCTCCAGAAACAAAGCAAATATGAACAGCAATCCCTTCAAGAAATAACAGCATAGTAACAGTTATCTACTGTACAGGATAGATGCTCTGGGTATATATAGAGATATCCAGGGATGCAATTACACAAGCACCAGAATCACATTAACAACTTCAGTACCTAAATGGAACCTGCACCAGTAGCCACTTCTGGCACTCTCCTTTACCAGGTAATGCAATAGAACAAGAGTACAAATGTCCAGAATGATACCCTGTCGATGAAAGCTCATGAGGACTCAGCACTCGCTCATTCCCAAAGCCAGTTCTTAGAGCTGCATGTGGCAGAGATTTAGAAATCTCCAGCAACATCCTGTAACTGTTTCATAGCTCTCTTTCTCTGTCAGGAAAGCAGTTCCTGGATTAGTCTTCCACTTTGCTATTTATCGCTGCCTTTTTCAGAATGCATTCAGATCAATATATTAACAAAGTTAATTTAAATTTATTAGTAGATTTAGTGGAATTTTTCTAGTTTCCCCAAATGTTCACAGGCAATAAGGGGTAGTAGTTTCTGTTAACATACTCTTGCTATAAAAGAATCCTCAGTTTCTATTTATTTGCTTGACCACGACAATCCTGTTTCTCCTGCTTATACAATTTACCCTTTGTCCTCTGGCCTTTTTTTTTTTTTTTCTTTTTCTTTTCCCTGAAACATTCAAGAATCAGGACAAAGACAAAATCTGAGAACCTCTAAGTTCCAATCTACAGATATCAGAAACTGAGAAAAGGAATTGCAAGTCTGACCTGACTAGAGCAAAAGACAGACAAACAGAACAATCAGTGAGAAAATTCCCAGTAGGCTTTGGATCAGACTTAGAAAAACATAGGGAGTCCTAAAACTTTAAGGAGCATTTTAACATTACTCTCAGTCATGAGCTCCATGTTTGCTGTCTAGCCTTAGGCAAACCTTTTATAACCAAATCTGAGGCACATGTCTGGAGCTAAGATATAGGGCACAAGGAAGCTCTTCAGTTGTAGTATACTTTAAACATGAACTCAAGAGTGGTAACTTTGTGATATCTACCTTAGGTGACACATAGCAGTACACTTTTTTTGGTTTCTTCACTTTCTCAGGAGTTTGGCTGTCAGAGGGAGAATCTTCATCTTCATCCTCAGTTGCAGTAGAAGGACGGCGCTGGGAGGAGCTCAGGTGTGTTGGTGGAAGTTGCCACTGAGTGTTGGTATAACTAGGAGCATCATAAAGGTAGGCTTCGAAGTAAATACTGACACCTGAGGTGGACACATTGCGTTCTACAATGTTCTTTTCACTCTCTGAGGGAAACAGATATAAAAGAGTTGAGTAAATCTCAATGGAGAAGAGAATCAAAAAGTAAACAATCCACAGAGTACCACCAGAACCCTTTCTGCAGGGCTGCTCTCCAGCCACTCCTCTCCCAGTTTATGCTTGTGCCCAGCATTACACCATCCT
>JAVSBS010017142.1:10732-23384 GCA_033124195.1 Coracias cyanogaster
ATCTGGCTCAGAAAATAGGATGTTGCCAAGGCTCTTGTTTTGTTGGCTGTAAAACTAAGTAAGACTAAATGAGTATGATAAATAAACTGCAAAGTCATCGCTAAAAAATGGTCCGAGCTAGAAGAGGCTTGTTGGGAAAAGGTTGCTGGCAGATTTTCGTAGTGCAGATGCAGCTGCTGCCAGCAGGAAAAAATAAAAAGGTGCTTTTGCAGGTATAGCTGCTTTTGTGCAGGGAAGTGATCGAAGCTATAACCACATCTGCTCTGGGGCTCTTGCCAACGTGAAGGTGCTGCCAAAGATTACATCCCTGAGACGCTGCTGCGTTGGCAGTGATTTCCTGGGCCTCTGGAGTGTTGAAATGGCTAAATTATTTTTTTTTTTTTCTTGATTGAGTGTGATAGACTAAAGCTTAGGTATCCCAGGGGTTGATCTACTGCCCGTTCATCGTGGTGACATCATGTGAACATCATTCACGGTGACGTCGTGTGTAGAAAACATTCTGCCAGGATTTTTTTTTTTACCTCCATAAAATTTTCTCATGCTCCTGCAAGGTGCCGTTGGCTAAAAATTCTCCCTTGTTTCTCAGCAGCCAGCTGGTCGCTGAAGGGGTTAACAGTTGTGCCACCAGTGACTGCGTAACAAAGTACGTTGAGGAGAAGTTTTTAATCGGGATGGCTTTTTAGTTGTCGCGGTAGGTCTTAAATGTCCTGATTGGTGGGTGCCGCTTGGTTGCGCTCACAGGAGAAGTTCTTGGGCCTCGCTGTTTTCTTTGCGATGCCGCTTGGCTTGAGGTGATGTGCGGTTTGGTTGGATTGTGCCTTTTATTTGCCGTAACCAACTCATCTGTGTTGGAGGATACTGGGATAGAGCAGAAGGATTTTGTAGGTATGGCTTTTTTATTTGAAGTGGAATAGATGTTTTTTGGTCAGATGCTTTTCCAAAATGCACAGAGAAGTCCCAGCTACTGCTGACCAGTAAGTACTTCACTGGCCAGGGTTGAGACAACCTGTTCTTTGCCTTGTGTGGGCTGCTGGAAACCGGAGCTAGCAGAGACGGGAGTTTTGCTCCCTGATGGGGCGGAACAGTGTCGGTTTTCTTCAGATAGATCAAGCCTGTGAGATGCCTACAACCCTGTGGGGGAATCTGGCTCTGGACCAGCACGTACAGTGCTGACTGGTGAACAAATGAAGTCGCTATACCCAGAAGTATTTGAGTGAGGAAAAGGAAGCAGGGAAAGCTTTTTCAAGACATCCTAAGTCGTCTGTAAAATGACAAAAAGCAATCGTAGCTCCTGGTCCAGCTCTGTTCCTTTCCTGCCGGCCAACGGGATGGTTTCTGTAGGTCACGTCGGCAGCTCTGTGCTTCCCCAAAACACACTGTTCATTCAGAAGTGGAGTCACTGGGGACAGCGTTCCTCTGAAACCCAAACGCGCTGCTCTGGGTTGTTTTCCTTTTTACCGACTTGATGAGTAGCTGACCTGACATATGCCACTTCTAGTCTTTCCAACACTGACTAATAAAAGACCTAAAAAAAAAACCACCAACCAAAAAAAGAGGGTATTTCTCTTTTGCCAGGCTTGTGACATGGTTACGTTGAGGTCACAAACCATTTGGTAGCCCAGCTGAATCCAGCCCCCATGTGCTGCGTTGATGCTCTGGGCAGGGCTGGATCCTGGACTCCTGAGCAGCCACTTCCCTTGAGGTCTGTCTGACAAATGGGGAAAGCTCTCAGAAGAAAGACCATGGAATGGTTTGGGTTAGAAGGGACTTGAAAGATCATCTAGTTCCAAGCCAGAGACACCTCCCGCTAGACCAGGTTGCTCCAAGCCCCGTCCAACCTGGCCTTGAACACCTCCAGGGATGGAGCGCCCACGACTTCCCTGGGTCACCTGTGCCAGTGTCTCATCACCCTCAGAGTGAAGAACTTCTTCCTCATTTCTAGTCTAAATCTCTTCCAGTTTAGAACCGCTACTGCCCATCCCATCACTGCACTCCCTGATGAGGAGTCCTTCCCGTCTTTCCCGTAGGCCCCCTTTAAGTAGCCACAAGAAGGTCTCACAAGATACCAAACCTTTGCATTTCTCCTCAAGATGAGATGCACTATTGCTGGATCATGCGTTCTGAGATGTAAGCCAATGTTGCTGGTGGGATAATGGCGGAGAAAAGTGGGAACTCTGGCTGTAATTGTCATCAAATTAGACCCTGACATGCTTTAAAGTCTTTGCAGAGAAGATTTGGGGAGTCTGTTGACGTGGGGAAAACCGACTTTGCCGTGCCTGGTGCATGGCTCTCAGCAGACTGATTTCACAAAGAAATTTAGTGGAAGCAAGTCCATGTTGTGCCAGCTTGGCTGCCTGGCCATGTGGTGATCCTGCTCTGGGTTAAACTAAACCAGCAACCCTCTTAACCTGGGTCCGTTCCTCGAACTGCTTCACTTGTAGCTGTGCAAGCAGCTCCCATCGCCAGGCGGTCAGCGGCAGGCCCAGGAGCCAGCGGTTCCATGAGCTGGAGTAAAGCCTTTCCGAGCTGCTCCTCCTCGGGGTGGTGGCGTTCCTCTTGAACCAACACGGTAGATTTTCTTCAAGCTCAGGATTAGTGAGTTGTCATATTGGTTGGAGACAAGAATTGAAGCCATACTCATGTGTCTTTTCTAGTCTTCTAGGGATTGTTGGTCTCTGAGACCATGCAGGACAAGTATCAAATGATGGTTTTTTATGCCAGGCTTGTGATCGGGAGAAAACCAGCAGTTTTCTTCTTTGATGGAGCAGGATCTGTTTGTGGTATATGTACGGGAGCAGTGCGGTAACTATCTGGTGGGTCAAAATGATGTGTAGTAGGTTGTGGACTTCCATAGGGTTGGGTTCACATATGATAGAAGGGGAAAAAGAGCCTGGGGGTCTGGAAGGGTAGTGGTGTGTAACATCAGGAGGGAAGGGGCTGAAACGTGCTTTGTGGACACCACCGGTGCGAACAGTGTTCTACAGGTGATCTAGGGAGGTGACTACGTGTCTGTGGTTTGAACACAGAGGTCTGCTAGGAGCCCATTCCAAAGAGCTGATGTCTCATCCTAGCAGAAGCAACGCTGTGATGTTGGCAGAAGGTTTGGCATGAAGGGAAAGCTGGTGATCCCCAGGGACCCAGGCTCTACCTGGATGAACCTGCAGGTCCTGTACGTTCCCCAAAACTCTTTGGGGGCTTTTAATATCACCTTGTCCCCAGCCTAGCTGCAGCGCCGTGTGCTGTTTTCTTCCTCCGCGGTGGGAGATCTTAAGGAGCTACTGAAATAGTAAACTGGAAGAACGATATGGAAATGATGCCATCAGCTTCTCCTACTCTTTTAAGGCAAGTCCTTGCAAATTCATGAGTGGGAGGCAATGGGTTGAATAAACCCATTCTGAAACGTACTCTGGCACCCATGTGCTCTGGTTCTCTCTCAGTACGTCAGCTCCAGTCGCTCAACGGCAGCTCCGGAAACGATGCCGCTACAACTTGTGTTGCTTACACGGATTTCCTGAGCTTTTGCTCATACGTTGGAATTTCTCGTGGTGAGAGACACCAGAAGGAGGGAAATACTTTGGGTGATACCGCCTCTGTGGGCAGTAAAACAACATCGCTCCGTAATCTAAACGAATTAGGAGTGAGCAATGGTTTGTATGTGTTTGGAGACCTCTTAGAAGGTCCTCATGGAGTGTACAGTGACACTGCTTGCTGAATCCACAAGTCCTCTGTACCTCTGGGTCTTTGCTCTTCAAAGGGTTGACTTTATGCTCCAGAACTGGAGCAAAAGGAAGCAGAAGCCAAAATGTTATCTAAATTAAATGTATAAAATAAGGGTTAACACCTCTCTGTATCCCACCACCAAACCATAGATCTCCTGGTATGGAAGCAAGCGTAGCTGTGAAGTGCAGGAAAATTCCCTGATCGTAGCCCACGTCCAGTTTTTCATTTGCGTTGGGTTGGTGGTGGAGCTTCTACAGCCACCTGAGAGCCAGCGCTGACCAGCGCGCTTGAGCGGCATGGCAAATCCATCCCATCTTCTTGTGTTTACAAGTATTAGAGTGTGAATTCACTTTTTTCATTCTCAAAGGTGTTCATTCATCCCGGAGTTGTCGCTTTGGTATTTTTTTCCATCTGATTTTAAAAGCTTGGTTAGACAATGGATTTTTGTTGCAGCTCCTAATCATTAACCTGACAACTTTGCAGAAGGCTCAGAGAAAATGTAAAGCAGCTGACTGCTTCATTTCTGGCTCTTGAACCAATTAACTGCATTAATAGAGTTTTCTCCAAAGTTGCTTTTTATTATCTTCCTCCGCTAAAAGAGCGTTCTGTTCATCAGAGCTAGAAGCGCTCGGTGGAGCGCAGAGAGGTTACTACAAACCGAGACCGGAATATCAAGCTGCCCCTCGGTGCCATCATGGAGAGGTACTAATTCTGCAAAAGTTCATTTTCAGAATTGAGAGATGATGTGTGAAGGGAAGTTAATGAGATGAAGAGAGGTGGAGGAAGCTAAGGAGATGAGCAGCATGGAAGCTGAAGCCTGCGTAGGTGTTAATGGGAAGTTGCTGTGGAGTAAATGCTAGCTGGAGGACAGGAGTTGATGGCAGTGACCCATGATGTAGCCTGGCTTCAGGAAGTTGGGGGTGCTCCATCCCTGGATGTGTTCAAGACCAGGTTGGACGGGGCTTTGAGCAACCTGGTCTAGTGGGAGGTGTCCCTGCCCACGGCAGGGGCATGGGAACTAGATGATCTTTACGGTCCGTTCCAACCCAAACCGGTCTGATGCATGTGGAGCTGCTTGGAAGTGCCAGTAACAGGAGAGGGGTAAATTGTTGGGTGATTCAGAGGTGGGTAATTTAAAAAAGGTTACTTAGTGTGGCTTTGGTGGGGCTGTAGGATGTGAAGACCATCTCCTGAGTGGGTGCAGAGATTGAATAGTACTGGTTGGGGGTTGTTCTTTATAACGGGTGTTTGGACAATGAGAAGTATGTCAGATCCACCACTGTGTGATGTACCAGCCCCGCAAGGGCTGGTGGCAGATCCTACCACGGTGTGATTCTCTCTCAAGCCTCAGGGGATGGCCGAGGAGGAGAATATGGATGGGTGGTGACAGACGGATCCCTTTAGCTGGTGTCCTCATCTTCTCGCAACGGCCATCTCGTGTTCTGCCTGTAATCGAGCCATGGAATATTAGATTAAAGTCTTCCAGCATCTTCTCAGAGCGCTTAGTCGGTGTTGTTTAAAAACCAGCAAGGCTGAAGATAGCTTCTTTAGGAGATCATGTCCTGGAAGTACTCAAGGCTTGGATCTCATCTTCTCCAGTCGGTTCCCGGGAATTTTATTAAGCTGCTAGAAATGAGGTTTTGTGCTTGTAAGATTTCCTGTAATGATTTCCTGAAAGACTTGCTGCAAATGGATCTTCCCAAATGAAAGTTGCTCAGTGCGCTTGCCGAGCAACGCGGACCTTACAATGATGGTCTCACCGTAACATAATTCAAGCCAAAAGCTTCTTTGAAACACTTCCTTCTCTAAGTCAGTATGGTGCTGGGAGAGACACAAGTGAAGAGCAGTGGTGTTCCAGCAGAATAGATGACCCAGTTGGTGCAGAATTTTGGGCTGGTGTCCACTTTGTTATTCCCTGATGATGGAAGCAGCTGTATGGTGCCTGCTCTGTTGTGTTGGTTGCCCTTGTTCTGTGCTGTGGTTGGAGAAGGAGCCGTTGTCCTTCAGAAAGGGATGTCGGTGTGCAAACCTGTTGGGTTTTGAAGTAATTCAAGACTTCTGGGAGGGTTTCCGCTCCTCAGTGGTGGCACTTAATGTAATTGAGATTGCCCATTTGTATTGATTTTGAGGTTTAGGGTGCGTACTGTACTGCCTGCACACCACCTCCATGACCTGGAGTCATCTGGGGAGAAACATCTGATGATGCTACCCCCCAGATCGTCAATGCAAGCTGCAGCTGAGGCGAGGAAAAAGTCTCTTTTAATTTGTAAAGAAATCTTTTAAAGCTTCTCATGGTGGGGTTGCTCTTACTCTACCTTCTAACATAAAATGTGACACGTTGGTTATTTGATTACTGCTTCCTTCCGTGGCATGCATGGTGGCAAGCTTGGGAGATGCTGGTCAATCCTGGGGCAGCTGGAATTTCCTCTTGGTGCTCTACTCTTGGCAAAGGCTGGGTTCTTGACCGATTAAATATCAACTGATATGAAACCGCTTGGTTTCCTTCTGCTGGGGAATTCAAACGTGGCCTTCTGTCGTTGCTTAGAGATGTCCGAGGCTTGAGCCAAGTCAATGTTTCAGGAGTGTCTGCTTGGATTCAGGAGTGCAAAGGGAATTGTGTAGGAAGAGGAACTGGAAGAGGCATCACGCTCGTCTTTCTGTACTGAGCACGTAAAAACCTCTGCTACTGCGACAGAGATGCTGCAGCTGGGGTGAACGCTGTGGAGATGCAAAAGCTGCCCCATTTAGAAAAGAAAACCAGCCATGAAGTGGAAGGAAACAAGAGGAGGAACTTCTCCATACCCTGCCTCAAGGAGGTGGGAAGGGGCTTTGCAGGAGAAGTGAGCTTGACGTTGTTCTTGACTGGTTTTTATCTGCAGTGAGTGCTGAAATGGAAACGGGAGCTTCTTCCCAGTGTGCGATGAGAAGCTGAACTTGAAAATATCCTTTTTCTCGGTAATAACCACAAGAATTAACCGTGCAGCTCATCTTGATGGATGAAAACAGGAACGGATCAAGGACGGCAAACCGTCACTCAGCAAATTACGCTGCTTGGAAATTCTGATTTCAGCTCATGTCCTAATAGTCTTTAATTTATAATTCATTTAGACTTTTAAGTGCATCGAAATCCCTCCTTCCGATTCCTCCTCCTTTTGACAGTGAAAAGAATTTAACTCAGATTTTAGCGATCAAGCTTCCAGTTCAATTAAATTCTATTAAATTAAGGAGTTGTATTTCAATTAATAAAGCTTCTGTGGAGCAGTCCCGACCTTTGCAGGGATTCCAGTCCCCATATCTCTGCCTTGTGTGGATGCGCCCGAGCAGGGCGACGCAGGTAACGATAATCGATGTAAATATCTCTGGTGAAGAGCAGCGCTGAAGCGGGAGCTGTTTGAAGCACGTTTGGGACTTTGCTTTGTTAGCCTTAAAATAATAAAATCCCCGCTGAAGGCCTGGCTGTGTTTGTCTGGGCAGAGCTTTATCACGACTGTTTTGTCAGCACCATAGTTGTGATGGCGAGTCTTTTTTTTTTTTTTTTTCCCCACAAAATGGCTGCTTTCCTCGGGTTTCGTTCCGATCTGCCCTGGGCTCGAGGCAACCTCCCTCGGCTCCGGCATGGAGAATTGAATAGGTGGCTGGTGTCAATGAGATGTGCTGTTTCAGCTTTCATCGAGCCACGGGCAGAGGAAAACGGAGCGTTGGAACCTCTTCGCTTTTCCCGTGCTTGCCGTCCGCTTCTGGCTGCTTTCCTTAGGAAAATTGTGCTCCGTCCCCAGCAAACAGCCTGTATAAAAGCGCGTTTCTCCCCGCTGCAGCTCCAAGCCTAAGTAGTAATCCCGTCTGAGCGGCATCATAACCTGTTCATAACTAATCTTGGCGGTGTAAGAGTCATAGACGATAATCCTGGGTGCCAAATGAGAAGCCCGTCCAGTTCCAGAACAGAAACTACAGCTAGAATATACGCAGAAACGACAATGCATCAGTAACTACCGTGTATCGTTGCTGTGTAGTGTGGCGCTGGTTAAATATTCTCTTTATTTTCACAGTGTCCAGAGCGACCGCTGAGGGCTCACGCAGCAGCGGCAGGGTTGCTAGAGAAAGCTGGAGCAGAATTAGTGTCAAAACAGGGCTCGAAGCATCGGATTCTACCCGAGTTACAGGATGGAGCTGCTCTGCAGCTCTCGCCGTGGTAGACGCTGCGATTTACTCCTCCAGAGCAGCTCCCCGATAACCGGGAGGGAAGCGTGTGAGCAGTTCACACAGAGCAGCTCTCGCCCGCTACCTCCTCGCTGCGACTCGCCCTCCCTTAGAACAACCCTCCACGCTGGAGGTTTTTTCACTTTTATTTAACTGCGGTTTCCTTCGTGCAGAGCAAGCCTCTTAGCCCTGCTTCCCTCCCTGTCTTCAGGCCTCCCGGCGTAATGCTGGCTCACGTTGTGTTACCGGCCACATCCTTGTACGACTCCTTGCCGTCCGTATCGGTGGCACAACCAGCGAAGTGTTGACTACTCAATGTTGGATGTGGCAAGAGGAGAAAGCAGGCAGCCCAGCTATTGCTGCTGGGAGCTTGTCACGCTGCTGCCATTTCCTTTTTTTTTTGATTAAATTAAGGTGTTGAACAAGTACTGCTGAGAAGCCGTAGCTCAGCAAGCCAGTACAAACTACCCCTCGCACCGTATTTGTGTTATCACCGAGCCGCCGGCGCCGGTCTCTGGAATATAATCCCAAATAACGGTCGGTCTGGTATCCAGAGTATAAATCCTAAATCCATACGCTGCCTTCTTTGTGGTGGTACTGGGATAGCTGGTGGGTCTGGGCGAGGGAGCCTTGTTCTGGAAAGCTGCAGTGCCGCTTCGTTGGGAAATGGAGAAGCCTGAAAGGAAACGAGTGAGGGGCTCAAGTCGTGTGCTTCAGAGGTGGGAGGGAGCTGGAAGGATCCCATGGAGAAACCTGAAGCTGCTGTGGCACGTTCAGCAGGAGATTTCCCAGTTTGAGGCAAAACTTGTCTTAGAAAATGGAATTAAAGAAAAAAAAATCTATACTGGCTATAGGAGCTGGCATCGTTGTGTTCTTACAGTTTGGATCCATGTCACCTGGGAGACCTGTTCAAAGAGGGCCATGTTTTCCCAATACAGAGGGTCTGGCAACACCAATTTCTGGTTTTTCTGCCCCGTACTGGCACGTTTGGTGTCCCAGCTGTTTATGGGGCTCCTCGCGGACTGGATCAGGGATCTGGTCTGACCTATCTAAAGCTGCTTTTGCTCACGTGGGCTTCTTAAGCGGAAAAAAACTTCATAAATTGGCCTTCAACTATCTGTGCTGGCATCAATAAGAGTCAGAACACACAGCAGAGGGGAGGAGTGTTGCTTTTTCTAGTATAAACCACAAGACTGGTTCTTTGTGCTTAGAGTTTGACCTTAGGGCTTTATTTCAGCGAATGTTTTGTTGGTGTCGCTGCTGAAAGATGCTGTCCCGCTTGTCCCCTCCTGCCCTCTCCCTTGTGCTAACGCAGCTGTCAGGCAAGCGAGGAGATTGGGGAACTGATGCGGTGAAAAAACACGATTTATAGGAAAAGAAGAAAACCAGCTCCATTGCCGAGGCAGGCATTTGGAGATGGACCGGGGAGCGCGGGACGCGCAGGCGTACGGCCGAGGGTACGGATGGGGTGGGATCGCCGCTTTGCGCAGCGTCAAGTTGGAGCTGTAGCCCGCGGGCTCCAAAAATCACATCCTAGTTTGTGTCCTACTTTTCAACAGCTTCAGAGCGTCCGTTGAAAAGCCGCCCAGAGGCAAACTTCCATTTCGGTGTCAAATGGCGAAGCGCGCGTAGCCCGGCCTCGCTCTTGCCTCCGTCGCCTGTAGATGGTCCCAAATCTCTGCCCAGAGAGTTTGGATTTAGGGAGTTAAAACGTGGTTCTGGGGTGTAACAGAAGCCTTATGGTTTGTTACCGCGTATAGAATCAAACCCTTGGGTGATGATGCAGGTTTAGGCGGAAGAAAAATGCGTGCACGAGTCCATCAGCTTTTATTTTCGGTCCTATTTCCAGCCTTTCTAGGCTGTTTTTTTTTTTCCTTGGTATTTTCTGGCTCTTGGGGTGCTTCAGGAAGGGGCTTCCAAGGAGGTGATCAGCTTAGACGGGCAGCCGGTTGCTTTCTGAGAGAGTTTTCAGGCAGAGTGTTTTGATGGTCAGGGCTAGGACAATCAAGGAATACTCTTTTTGGGCAAATAATGTGGATGTTGTGGCAAAAATGGGTAGGATGGACGACGATTAAGCCTTTCCTGCATCTTGGGAACATTCTGCGCCTGCGTTGTGTAAGCACCTTGGGTGTGGAGATGTTGGCACTTAGGCGTATGTTGTGGTAGCAAAACTGAGCTGTTCCTTAGGTCTTCAGCTGTATTCTCATTTTATATAGACTTACAGAGGTTTTTTTAAATTTTTGTCTGTCAAAGTCTTTCTCAGGATGTTAGTTAACGTCTATTTTATCATCGGACACATGGATTTCCCCAAGTGCTTACTCAAAACTACTCACTCCGCTAATAACAAACCAACTCGGTCATGCCGTTCCTCAATAATTTCTTTATTTTCTGTTCTTTGCTCTAGAATCCGGCGACTATCACTCGAATACTGCTCAGCCATTTCAACTGGGATAAAGAGAAGCTGATGGAGAGGTAAGCGGCCAGCTCAGCACGCAGCCACCTTTCAGCCTCGCCAGAAACATTTCTTCCCGGATGAGTGCGAGAGTGGGTGAATGCGCAGTATGTGCCCCAAGGAGCTCTGCTGCAAGCTCCAAATATTCCCCTTCAGCCTTCACTAGCTAAGAATGACTCTTTTTAAAAAATTTAATAAGGCCTGTTAGACTTCAGAGAAGTTTTGGAGGTTCGTTGCCCCTCGGAGGAAGAGGAACACATAGAGGCTGTGGAATAGGGCAAGCGGGAACAGGTTCCTCTTATCTCACAACGGTTTGGGGTTTGGATTTCGTTGCTCTCACGCGTCATTCTAACATGAGTATTCCTGACACGTTCGCTTCTCGGTCTTGCCAAGACGAAATTGGTTTTGGGAAAGGACGCTGCTAAAGCTCATCTGCCTCCTCTTCATCTGCGCAGCTCTAGGTTTGCTTTAGCGTGTGTGTAAATAAAAGCTTCAATTTTGCCTCTCTCTCACCCTCGGAGCGTTTTATGGGTATTTCCCACCTTTGGTTCTCAGCCCTTGGGGAGCGTTGCTGATAAAGGTACTTTTAATAGTTGGTTGTTCTATAGTAGAGGCCAAATCCGGCTATCACGAGATAAATGTTGCTTAACAGCCATGGGCTGAGCCCCTCCAGTTTGGTGCTCTCCACGCAGGATGCAAGAGCAGCAGATTTTCAGCCGCTAGCAGATAGTTCTGGGGTTTAAATATTTCTACTACCATGGGCTAATGGATTGAGGACACTTTGAGCCCCCTTTGTGCAGCATTTTCAGTTAGTGCTGGTGCTCAGGTATCTCTCTTGGCCTAGATTTATTTTTTATTTAATCCTGAAGTGATTGTATTTTTTTAAAGCTTTCTAGTCTTTGCTTTATTTTCCCGAATTGACCTCTTTTAATGTTGGAAGTACAAAAGCTTCGTGTTACAAATATAGTCACATTGAGGCTATTTCACTACAACTGTTGAGCGTTCTGGTTTAGTTCCTTCTCCGGAACGTGCATCCGTTCATATCCTTCTCTTTGAGTTTCTCGTGCTGGTTATTTTTGGTCAGGCTAAAGTTTGCTCTCCTCGGAGGTACCTCTGCATAAGTGTACGGGAGTGTCATCCCTTTATTCAGTAGATTTTATTTTCCCTTCTCGCTGCAAGCTTGTTTGCTAAGGCCACTGTCAATTTAAAAATCAAATTAGGCTGTGGGTTTTTGCAAAGGGGGGTGTCAGCCGCTTCCGTCTGAGGGATTATTGTTAAGGCTTTTACAGTTTGTGAGCGAAACACTTTAAGTACATGTAAATATTTACAAATTCCACAGGTAAACATTTACTCTCGGTACATATTCATTAGGACACTTCCCTTCATTCTATAGGATTACCCCGGTGAGTAATCTCAGCCGTGCCCCTCGCTTCCACAGCCCCATTGCACGCTAGGCACAGTTTTGGTGCTGACTGGTGTCCTGTTGTCATAGAAAAAACCACGAAAACACGTTCTGCCAAGGACCTTTCTTCACCAAACAGCTTCCACCGTCATTTAGGCAAACGTGACGAGCTGATCAAGCTAATTTAGACTTGGTTAGTGTTCCAAATTGAGACTCGCTGGGCTTTGTGTGCGCCCAGCAAACGTTGTGCTGCCGGGAGTGGGCTGGAAACCACCGGGGAGCGTTTGTGGTGAGGTGGAGAGGCAAGAAATACATTGAAACACAACTTCAGTTTTGCTTTGAACAGTTCAAGTGGTGTAAATTTGGCCTCTCTTCCGCCTAGTAATAACGAGGAAGACTTCCCAGGGAATTCCTGTGTCTGCCTGTGGTCTGGGTGGGTTTAAAGCTTGCGGAGATGTCGTGTTTTGGTGCAGGGTTTCACCCCAAGTCAGAGCTTCAGCCCGGTTGCTTAATGGTGTGTATTTACAGTCCCTTGGCAGCGTCTGTTTTGCCTTAGTTCAGCGTGAGTCAGCAGGACCTAACAGGCACAGCCTTATCAAACCGCGCCTGTGCTCAAGCAGATAAACAAAGTGGCTTCTGGTTTTGGTCAAGCGTTGAGCGTCTGAGCTGGTGAGATGAACCTCATCAAGTTCCACAAGGCCCAGTACAAGGTGCTGCACATGAGTCGGGGCAATCCCAAGCACAAATACAGGCTGGGCAATGAGTGGATTGAGAATGGTCCTGAGGAAAAGGACTTGGAGGTGACCCCTCTGCTCTGGGGAGACCCCCCTGCAGTGCTGGGGCAGCTCTGGAGTCCTCAGCACAGCAGAGACATGGACCTG
>JAVSBS010017144.1:0-21490 GCA_033124195.1 Coracias cyanogaster
GGCTTCTCTGGTGCAGCTCAGCAGCCCCAGGGCTCTCAGCCTTTCCTGGGCACAGAGATGCTCCAGGCCCCTCAGCACCTTCAGAGCCTCTGCTACTGGACTCTCTCCAGTAGCTCCTTGTCCCTCTGGAACTGGGGAGCCCAGAACTGGACACAATATTCCACAGTGTCCTCAGTAGCAGGAGAACGTCCCTCGACCTGCTGGCCACACTATTCTTCATACACCTCAGGAGACCATTTGCCTTCTTAGCCATGAGGGCACATTGCTGGCTCATGACCAACCTGTTGTCCACCAGGACTCCCAGGTCCTTCTCCATGGAGATGCTTCCCAGCAGGTCAGCCCTTCCCCTGTCCTGGTCCATGGGGTTATTCCTCCCCAGGTGCAAGACCCTCCACTTGCCCTTGTTGAACTTCATGAGGTTCCCCTCCGCCCAAGTCTCCAGCCTGTCCGGGTCAATATTACCATATTATGTATATTCCCATATTACCAAACCAGAATTAATTATCATCTGATCGAAAAAAGTTAGATGCAAATGAACTGCCCCAATCTGGTTCCAATAAGCATTTTTTCACAGAAGCCTGTAATGCATCATCATTAGGAAGATTTCATTAATGACTCCGCTGTGCTCTTTCCAGCTGAGCACGGGCAACCATTCAAAGCATCATTAACAATGTTGGCCAGGGCCATAAATGCTGGTCTGCATGTTTATATGTGTGTGTGTGTTCAATACCTCTGACAGAAGACAGAATTGTTTCCTTCCAGCAAGGAAGATACACACACAGAACCTAGTAAACAAATATTTAAATGTCTACACTGGAAGAAATCCATGCCTTTAGGTAAAACTATTGTGCTTTTTATTTTTGAAGAAATCGCCAAGCCTGCAAAGCAGTATATAAATCTTTGGTTGTTTTTTTTTTTTAATAGGCTACGAATTCTCTGAGCTATCATCACCACTGGGACGGCTCCTGTCTTTCAGCAACACGCCCGGAAAACATAAGACTTGCGATAAAGATATTCTAAAAAATACAAATTTCTGAGCTACTAAATCACAGATCTTAAATCAGGTTACTTAGCTATGAATTAAGATGTCCAAAGTTTTGCTAAAACAGGGTGTGGGGCACAAAAGCTGATCTCAGTGCCCACTGTAATGATAAATCACATTCATTTCATAGTATCTTCCATCAGAGTATGTCAAAGCATTGGCCAAGTATTCATCACGGAAACAAAAATAACATAACACATCTGCAGAGCACCAAAGGACGGTTGTTTTGTACAGCTTATGAGGAACAGCTGAGGGACATGGGGTTGTTGGGCCTGGAGAAAAGGGGGATCAGGAAAGACCTTCTTGCTCTCGACAAGTCCCTGACAGGAGGTTGGAGCAAGGTCAGGGTTTGTCTCTTCTCCCCAGGAACAAGCAACAGGACAAGAGGAAATGGCCTCAAGTTGCGCCAGGAGAGGTTTCGGTTGGACATGAGGAAAAATGTCTTCCCCACAAGGGCTGTGAAGGGCTGTGCCAGGCTGGCCAGGACAGTGGTGGAGTCCCCATCCCTGGAGAGGTTTCCAGGCCATGGAGATGTGGTGCTGAGGGACATGGGTTAGTGGTGCCCTGGCGGTGCTGGGTTAAAGGTTGGACTTCATGGTCTTAAAGGTCTTTTCCAACCTAAACAAATTTATGATTCTATGATTCCATTTCCTAGAGGAGGACTGAGCCTGAGAGAAGTCACCTGGCATGGCAATGGCAGCGTCATCTCCTCCCCAAGGCAGAAGTAGCTGGACTTTCCTAAGTACAAACTTGAAAATTCAACCTTATGAACATAAAATGTGCCCCAGAGCCACAGAATACAATCATTTTGTTCACCATGGGGTGCCAATAGTGTGAAGAGGAGTAACCAGAATAGGAAGAAGATACATTTTACAGCTCTCTCCTCCCTCTAGAGATTTTTCAATTGCCTTTGGGTATGATAGAAATTTTGCATCGTTCATTGCTGGTGCACACGGCCATCTGCTTCAACAGCTTGTTTAAAAGCAACGGAGCTGCGGACAATCTGTCTCCGTGTTTAGAGGTGAATGACTAACTTCATTCCAGAATCAATTTCAACCAAATAAGATTTGCTTAATTTCCAGCCTGCTAACAGAACACTGTAGAACTTCCCTTCGCTAGGCTAATTTAGAGGTGGGAGAGGGGACAAAAACCATGTCCCTCTCAAGATGCCAATAGATTCTGCTTTCCTTGAGTGCCACCCTCAGGAGTAGATGTGAAGTGGAGGTGAACTCACCTGTCAAAGATTCTCTGGGGCTGCAGCATGCTGTACATAACGTGGGTCGTATGATCTTTAGCAGCAACGACTTCTGGAGGAGGATCGTATTTATTCACAGCAGCCACCTGTTCCCACAGTTTGGGGGCAAAAGGAAGAAGAGCAGTGATGGGATTGTCTCCAGCTGCAACGTGCTTCGCAGATCACTCTTGAGTAATGATGGCTTCATATTTATGAGGGTCAATCTTTGTATTTGGCTTGTTGGGGAGAGCTCTGCTACCTAAATCTTTTCAGGAGATTGAAGCACAGTTTGATAGCTGGATGGAGAGCAGCCAGACGCAGCTCACCATCTTTAATATATTCAACCTTTTACTGGGAAGAAAACAGGATGTCACATAAGATGCAAAGTAATTTTGCTTAGGTTTTAATTATCCATCAATTTGCATCCTCTCGGTGCCGGTGGAAGATGCCGAACTAAAATCCTTAGGGACGGAAGCCATTCATTTATTCATCAGAAGAGGAATAGAATGGGCACTAACAAAGTAAGCAAAGTGCAATTTTCACCTGACAAGGCACTTCTGTCTTTCTTGGGAGGAGGAGCACTCAAGCTCCAAGGATTCCCTCCATCCATTCTCTTGAAAGCTCTGCAGAGGGTTCTGACCACTAATGAGTTGTGTATTTTTTAGTATCATTGATGCTACCCACTCAGAAACACGTTAAGAAAGACCGAGTCATTTCATCTAAGTAGTATGGTACAGGAGGAGGGATCTTCAAAGCCAAACATTCAGGACACAGTACCCAATGTCCACACTATTTTGGGGCAAGGTGGAGAAGGGAGCACGTTTGATGTCCCTGCTCAGTGCAGGGGAGTTGGACTAGATGATCTTGAAAGGTCCCTTCCCACCTAAACTATTCAGTGATTGATTTATCTGTTAGTTTTTCTAATATATATATTTTTATATATAATTATATTTATATATAAAAATATATTTTAATATATAATTATAGGAGCATTCATAATAATGTTGTTGGGAGAAAGTATCATTTTGGAAGCTCCGGAAATGTGATTTCTATCACAAGCAAGAACCTTTCTGTTTATATCCCAATATAAACATTAATGTTCTTCTTATTTCTTCCACACCCTTGATTTCAGGTTTAATGTAGCAGCCGTTGAGTTTCGCAAGACAGCTGGAAGTGCCGAAGAAATAAAACCGACTTCTTGTCCCTTTTTTCTTCAGGAAGTAGATTTTTCATACAATCAAATACCCCAAATGCAAGATTTGTCAGCACTGGCACAGGTTGCCCAGAGAAGTTTTGGATGCTCCATACCTGGAGGTGTTCAAGACCAGGTTGGACGAAGCCTCGAGCAACCTGGTCTAGTGGGAGGTGTCCCTGCCATGGCAGGGGGGTTGGACTAGATGACCTTTAAAGGTCCCTTCCAACCCAAACCATTCTATGATTTCACTCAAGTTCTAGTTTGGTCCTTTGGTCTGAATTAGTGGCTAGAAGCCCATTAGGTGCAGCCTAGTGCACATCTTCTGGTTAAGGTTAGTCCACAAGAAGTCTAGTTCGTATGTTGCAAGACTATTCCACAATGAGTACTGGGCATGACAAGTTAGGCAACTGGGATTTTCACTTCATAAATCAGAGAATCATTTAGGTTGGAAAAAACTTCTAGGATCATCAAGTACAACCTTCAAAATGACACTTCTGAGCTGAAGAGCAACATTTCTTCATATCCATTTTGTGCGTTACGGAGACAAGGGCTGGTGCCTCTAAATTTGGTTTGACAAGAGAGTTTATGAAGCTAGAGTAGATGTCCTAAAACAACCTGAGGAGAGGATTTTCTCAAACCACTTTAATCATCCAAAAGTTGTGTTAGTCTAAACCAATCATCCAGACTTCCTATTACAGTCCATAAAGAAAAATTTCTTTAACATATTCAAAATACTATTGGAAGGAAAACAGATTTTCACATGAGACAAAGAGTCAGATCAACATCTCGGGTAGGTGGAATAAATTACACACCAGTATCATCCCTTCTCTGTGCTCATGATAGATTAAACAAGAACGCCAGCATTTATGCGGCTGAAGTTAGGAGTGATCATTTCCCTTAAGGAACATTTTAAAAGGATAATTCTCTGAAATCCAACCCCAGTTGGAAGCTGTTAGGATCAAAAACTAGGCGCTAATACTCCATGGAGCAACCAAATTACGTAAAAGCAGCACAAGAGGGAAAGGTTCTGTTAGAATCAATTACACGTTGCTTAAAAAACCCAACAATGGTATTTTAGAAGTAGCACCGTGGTTGTCACTTCAGTGTATTACATGAGTGGAGTTACCTATTTAGATTCACTAGTTGAGTAACGATGGCTGCCAAGTGAATGTCTTCACCGAAAAAGTTTTTGGGTAATCTCTGCATTTTTCTATATCAGAGAATCCTAGAATGGTTTGGGTTGGAAGGGACCTTCAAGATCATCTAGTTCCAGACCCCTGCCCTGGCAGGGACACCTCCCACTAGACCAGGTTGCTCAAAGCCCCGTCCAACCTGGCCTTGAACACCTCCAGGGATGGAGCATCCACAACCCTCTGGGCAACCTGTGCCAGTGTCTCACCACCCTCAGAGTGAAGAACTTCTTCCTTACATCTAATCTAAATCTCTCCTTCTCCAGTTTAAAGCCATTACCCCTTGTCCTGTCACTACAAGCATTCATGAAAAGTAATTCCCCAGCCTTCTTGTAGGCCCCAAAATCAGAGAGATTTTATGTGTTCGGCCTGCAAAGTCCTTAAAACTTGGGTTGTTGCATTGTTTTACCCATGCTCTGTGTATCTTAAGGAGATTTACCTATTCTGTGGCGTGCAGCAATACATCAGGCCCACAACTCCCTCCAGTTACACCTTGTCAAAACCTCATTTTCCAGACTGCTACAGCTAATAATCAATAAAGAAAGACAAATAATTTGATTGGGGAAAATGCCTTATGGAAAAATCTTATTTAGGGATCTTGTCTGTCTCTTCCATGTAGAGTACAGCAGCTAAAAAGAACAAGATAGAAAACTAATGCCATGGTACACTAATGAAGTTTTCTTTAGCTTTCCAGATACCTCAGTCAGGGAGCAATTTATTCTTTTGACTTCCATTGATGTGGTTATAGGTTGAGGTCTCTTAACAGCTTTGATAGCAGCGCTTGTCACTTTAGCTATTACCTGGGTGCTTGATGCAATTTGACAACTTCGGATGCACCCATGGGAGCCGATGGAAGCAGTCCCTGCTAGCCTGTCTCCCTGGACAAGGTAGATACCCAAAAGCTAGACTGTCCTACTCCAAATGTTGGCAAATAAAGAGTGTTATATTGATTTAATAACTCCTGTAGAAAACTGAGCCATCCGGCTACTTTAGATACAACCTCTAAGTACCCAGTACTTTCAGTAATCAGGTAGTTTTGACTTTGGTACCTGTATAGATTTTAGGAACCTGATTTAGGTATGCAGGCTTCAAGACTTTGGCAGTTTCAGATGAGTAATAGTGGATAATTGGAAGAAGCCTTTGCTATAATTCTCTCATCAAATTGTGTTTTGCATTGCAATGTGACCAAAGTGATAACAGCGATGAACTAGCTCAGAATAACATCTTCTAATAAAGTTCAGAGAAATGAAGGAGACAATTACTTCTCATGTTTTCTGCATCCTGACATGATGTGAAAAGTCATGGCAATTTCCCTGCCTAGAGATCAAATCTAATCAATACATATGAATTGCAGTCCCAGCATCTACAAAAGCAGGTTTCAGGATTAATTTTTTTCAGCACTCAGATTCTAAAAGCCTTCTTCTTTAAATGTATTACCTATTTCAGTCCACAAAATGCTGTATTTAAATACGAACCAGATTATTTCATTATTCAAGTTACTTAAGACGGGTAATTAAATGCTACAACTAATGCATTATGTATTTTAAATTTTATTTCCATTAAAAGTGATATTTAAGTACAGCATCAATGAATTATTTGAGATTCCAAAGGAGCTTTTCTAACTCTTTTTCTGTATTGCCTTACTCCCCCTCTCCAGTACTTCAAACTTTGAAACAAGAATGAGAATAAGCATTTGTGGAAAGCAATGTGTATTTGCAAATTTCCAGTTACTTTTTTCAGTAATGTTATTTTAATCTGTTATTTCAGTTCCACCTTTTTGAGTTGCCTAATATGCTGTAAGGAAATTATCCCCAGCAACTTAGCCATATTTTCTAATTCTTCCCCTACTGATTTCTGTTTTGGGGATTTTTAGGTGGTTTTTTTAATGTATTTATTTTTACTTCAATTCCTACCTTCTGAACAGAGAAATTACCTGATTTTGTTGTAGATAAACTGTTAAGAGTGTCACTGAGAAAGGAAATGTCCATCTAGCCCAAGCCGCTAGCCATTCTTCACTGAAAACATAAAGGAGCTACCTCTGTACAAATATATTGTTTACTCAATATTAGTTAACACAGAGAAGTCAGAGAAGAAAACATTGTACCGTTACAAGATTTCTGAGGCTTTTGTCTGCCTTGTTGTCTCATCATTGAGGCCAGGCAAGTAAAGAAAGTGGAAGATGAGGTGCGCTTTCAAAGTGCACTTTTTTACGCCATGCCATTGAAATTGGTAGGCCTTGTCATGCTGCGATGTCTTGGTGAGATGTTTGTCAATCATGAGCTGGAGAAATTGCCTTTCAGGGAGTGAGCCCATGGTTAGCATGGCGATAGTGACTATGTGTTTCTATGCGTGTTTCGTGACATGTTATTGCTGCAAAACAACATTGGAGGGAGTTGGTGTGAAATCCCCATGTCAACGTGATTAAGTGCCATCACATCCCCTTGGGAACGGTGGGTAGCTTTGGGTTTCTTAGTGTCTTTTCTCTTCCTCAGCTGTTCAAGCTAGGCCTGAAGAGCAAAGTTTCAGGCAGGCTCCTGTATCTGGCTTCTCTTTGGCATTTGCTAACAACCAGTTAGTTTAGTAACTTCCAGCCAGACCCACGGTCTCTGTGGCTGCCAGAAGCTCAAGTTGTTTTCTAGAAACAATACAAAATTGGAACTATAAAATATTGCAAAGATCCCTTGTGTTATGTCTTGTATGTAGGAGAGTGAAATCCCTTCACTGCAGAAATGAGCAATGCTTACATTTATAAAAAACCCTCAAAGATCAATATTGAGATGGGGACGAGTGTTACACAGAATGAGGAATGCTCCCTGGATCCATATCCCTGTTATGATAACACAAGCATCTCCTGAGGTTTTCTCCTACGATTTTCCTGCTCTGTCACAAAACTGTTCGTTTTCCATACTGGCTATTATACAACTGCCAGTAAACTGGTCTTTGGCACATGGCGTTTATAACTTATTTCAGGAAGAACAGAGGAAGCTGGGTGCTTTAATAGAAGAAATCTTTGTAGATGTTGTAAGACAGGTTTCAATGTACTTCACCGTACAGTCTCTCGCAGCAAACACGCTCTCCTTTTCTGCAGACAAGGATGTTTGCTTTGCATTGTGCAGCTATCACCCCGCTGGCTGACAGAAGCTGTTGTAAGAGCACGGTGCCTATCCAAGTTTTAAGGCTGATCTATTCTGCATGAATTGAGTTTCTGTTTGAATTTTGGCCCACTGCAAAGCTGGCTGCTCATTTTACTAAGGCAAACTCAGAATACTAAACAGGTAATTAATTTATGTTCTTTGCCAAGGGTCAAAAGGCAGTGTTCGCCAGGCATTGAGGATGGGCAAAGATTTTCATGAAACTGAGCATTTTAAAAATATATAACTAATATATTACTAGAATTTGTATGCAAGTGACACGGGCAAATATTACTGTGATACATTTTATTTTATTAGTGCCTATATTTTTCTATTTGCTTGCCTAAAATGTTCTTTATGTCTTAAAATATTCTTCAGCTGGATTTGTCCACAGGTCACAAAGCACTCAAGTGAGGTTGGGATGTCTGGTTTACTTGTACTAGAACAGTTTCTTTCTTGCAAGTGGAAGAGAGGGAGACGAGCAGCGTTAGGAGAAGACAGTGCATTCAGAGATGTTAATGAATGACCTGTGTGTTTTCTTACTAACAATAGCAGAAAGATGAACCAAGCTGTTCCAGATCGCCCAAAAAAACTTCTCAGTCTCATCTTGGCTACTTGTCAAGCTGGTCTTGGCTGTATTTTTCTGTTGCAAATCTGCTGAAGGAGAGCAGAGAGGAAAGGGTTTCAGGCCAGGCAGTTGTTTGGAGAACTGCTTCTGTTCACTGTGGGGCTGCTCAGAAAGTCATGCAAAAAGGTGAAGTATTGCAAGTCAAGAAAAGGGACATCTTAAAGGGATCCAGACAAGCTGGCCAGTAAGTGAAGCCCTTGAGAGCAGACCGGGCATGCCTGAGCTACATGCTAAGGAGAAACATCAGGCTGACTCAGGTTAGTGCATTGCGATGAAGACTTTACTTGTTATTCCAAGCAAAAGAGTGAACTAGACACTTGAAAAGGTGCTAATAAAAATAAATGACCTTGTTACACGACCACAGTTTGTAAATTAAGGACTCTAGTCCTCTGAAATGGTAAATTGAAGACCCCAGGCTAAGGGAGCAAGTCTTGTCCAAGACACAACTTTGAAAACATAATTAGGTGATTTCATGGAAAGAAACTTGGGCACTTGATTTGACTCCTCCCTGAGCTAGTTTTTCTAATAAAGTACCCCAAACATCTGCTGGCTTCTCACCGAGTTGTTACAAGGCCACCAGGCATATGGGATCTAAAAGGACAAAAAATAATTGAAAGTCCAGATCCGCGATGTGCCTGACTTTCTGCAATTCTTGCCTTAGCTGAGAAAGGAGCTGGCAAGACAAAGCCTCTTGAAAGCACAAATGATCCGAGAGAGTCTGTACAACAAGGCAGTTTTTACAGAAAAGTCAAAACTAAGATAACCCATTTGTTTTGTTTCTTAATTTAGATTACAGGCTGCTGCTTCTCGAGGATGCATTTCCTTGTGCTTGACACTCAGGATTGTTTTGACGTTCTCCCAGTGTACGTGCCTATTTTTAGAATCATATTTTTATGAAAAACTGCTTTGGCTGTAGTAGTCCTCTGCAGGCACCCTGGCACAAACCCCGGTCAGAAAGGAAAGCAAAGGAGATGCATGGAAGTAACAATCCAACCCAAAGTGCTCAGGAAGCATCTTCATTACAGTGCAGAAGAAATGAAGAGACAAGCTAGGTTTGTCTTAGCATTTTGAAGTGCTAAGTGTTGAGAGAACTTGGCAGCTGTCAATATAGAGTGTTTTCTATTTTATATCAGTTATTCTCCAACTACATGTGCACTAAAGCATTTATTAATTTGCCTTAATAAATAGAAAATTGTTGTCTTAAAACCTCACTATATATGGGATGGAATATATAAACTGAATTATGCCCCGTATTGGTCTAATCTTTTGAATATATACTGGTGTCTAGTCACTTATAATGCATATAATTGACCATATAAGTGCCAAGCACATTTCTGGGAGACAGATTAATGATCTGATGATGTGATCAAGCACTTAGTGGCTTTTGCTGACAAATCATTTCAGATCTTCATACATATGGCATTTAATTATGGTCATTTAAACCACTGCTTATTGTTGTGCCATTCTATAAACTAAAACAAGCAAGACATTAATAACTTCGATGTGTGGCAGAATGTTATTGTATCTGCAGCCTTATAGTTCTTGTATGAGCAACGTTACCAGTTAAATCAGAGCAAATTTGGGGTTTTTGGAGGATAGAAGCTTCAGGTTTTACATAGAATTTACTTAGGGTGTTAGTTTCAGGGAGGATCTTAAACTACCTATTTCTCTGCACACAGAGCAAGGTCCCTGTTACAGGATTATGCAAAAATACACAAATGAGGAGCTGAATAAATGCATCCTGCACCCACTGGGGGGCTCTGAGGAATGGCCTCCTTACAGAGCTGCACTGGTCTCCTACCAGTCTCTTGCAAGCACAACTAAAGCAGTTTCTGTCTGGCCACCCAGGTGTGAATTTGGAAATATTCCTCTAATGTTCTTCTTCTGTAGACTGAGAAACCTGACATGAACCAGCAGACTAGTTGGTTTTAGCCCAGAAGTACTAATTCATACTCAAAGCACCCGAACAACTAGATTTTTAAATTTTTATTATTATTATTTTTCCTGCTGGAATTCACTTTTATCTTCTGAGGAGGGCAGAGCTCTTCCCCAGGGAGGAACTGCCTGTGCTGGAGATATAGAATCCTCCATCCTTCCCAATTTATGTTTGGGAAAATTGCCTACCTGCTTAATTTCACGATTATCTTTCTGCTAATCTTCACCTTGCAAGAACCTGTAAAAAAAAGTTCAGAGGAATGATGGAGATTTACGTAATGTAAACATGGTGTAAAACAAACAAAACAGCCTTTTTTTTTTTTTTTTTTTTTTTTTTTTGGTATTGTCTAAATAGTAAATGAGATTAAATATGGCTGGTGGCCACGCTAGCAGCTCAGGTGGCAAGAAGCCAGAGGCAGCTTGGGATGCTCCACTTGTCACGGAACACTATCTCTTTATAACACCCCCTCATCAGCCTTCCAAGGTTTTGCTAACCTTGCTTGACCAACCTTCACCTCACCGCTTGGTGAATTGGGCATTCAATGGTTCTGTCCCCCTTTTTGTTTTTTAGAAGGAAAATCAGAGTAATTGCTGAGGCAAAGTGAGACTGTTCCACCCAAAAACTGAAACGGCGCTGCTGAAATCCCCTTTGAAATGAGCAAACATTATGTAATTCCTCTGGTGTTTTGAGGGGGTTTTGTTTGGTTTTGTGAGGTTAACCCAGATGCCAGTACAGCCGGTGGGAGACTTTCCACGGACTTAATTCACTGTTGGAGCAGGCCTAGGAGACTCTTGCCGTTAGTCAAGGACTTCCTGATGGCTCCTGATATCTCTATACAGCCAGTGCCAGTTGCCTTCAGCAGCCCCAGCTCCCTTTTGTGTTTGTGCGGTGGACTCAGATGAACCACAGCGATGTTGCTGTGCTATCCCTTGCCTTTATACGCAGGCAGGAGATGGGCTTTTCCTCCACCTTCCTTCCCTCTGTGCGTTTGTCCGTTGGCAGGGCCTCTGCTTATTGAACTCATCTCTGCAGGCAACCAAAGGAAAGCAAATGCTGAGCTTCTGTAGTGAGTCTTCAAAGTGTCTACTAATTATATAACATTTAATTTCCTATTTTCATATTCTTTTCTCAGTGGATAAATGTATACATACAAAGAAGCAAAACAAGCAATGCCACCAAGGACTCTTTAGACTTAGTGAGTCTCCTTCCAGCTGCACCCCAGGGTTGGGTGAGAGGTTTGGAGGGCACTGAGGAGACCATGCTGGGATGGAAGCTGCTGGGAGAGGAGGGATCTGGCAACGAGGCCTTGAGCTGGGTTTAGCTGGTGATGTCTTATGCATTAAATCATGGGTTGCTTTGCATTACCTTTTGCTGAACAAGATCTTATGCCACTTTTGCTAGAAATCTGCACTTAGCACTTTGATCCTGGTAATAGAGACATTACTTGTTGCTTGTTATTATTGTCTTACCATAGATAAATTTTCTTGCCGTTGATGGTGGACTTGGCAGAGCTCGGTTAACAGTTGGACTCGATGGTCTTAAAGGTCTTTTCCAGCTTAAATCATTTTATGATTCTGGTCCTTAGGTCCACACAGAGATACCTTCAGGTGCTTGCTGAACCTTGCTAAAGCTGATGTGCTGAACTGAAGGATTAGAAATGACAACTGAACATTTGATGAGGAGAAAGAATATCTCCACTATTGTGATGGAGTGAAATAATGAAGGCTAGATAGGAACGAGAGGCTGGCTATCTCCTTTTCTCTTGCTTCAGGCCGGTCTTTCATGGCTTCTCTTAAATGGACTGTTACTATTAATTTCTGCTGTAAGCAGGGGGAGGAGCTGTAAAGAGCACGACTTTTGCTAAAATGTCATTGCAAGCTGTTACTATTAAGCAAGCCTGGAGAAGGAATGAGGGGAAACAACTCAGTGGTGTGCAGGGCACTGCAATGCTTTTGTTCAGTGCCAGTACGGCTTTCAGAGCCGAAGCAGAATTTTAGCCACGCTGCAGTGACATTTGTAAATGAGAACATGGCAAGGCCCTTAGTTTGACCAGAATAAAATGTTCTTTTTAAGGGCGGGGGAAAAAAAAAGCAGGAGGAGGCGTCTGGCTTAATGAAAAAGAGGAATCAGGCCAGGGGGAAAAAAAAAAAAAAGGTTTAAGAAGCAAAACAGAATTTGGAAAGAGCACTCATGCCAAAAAGCAAGAGCAATCAACACAGGAGAAAGGATCTTGCAGAGGCAGAGTGGTAGGGCTGGGAGGGAAGGGACAGCAGAGAGGGGGGGGAAAAGCTTCTGGAATGGCACAGAGGCTTAGAAAGCTAAAATGAAAACAAAAGGCCAAAAGGGAACATTCAAATGGATATAAGGACGAATGAATGGCTGTAAAGCATCTCAAGAATGCATGTTACAGTCTCCGAACTGAGGATCTTTTAAAATGTATTTGTTATGAATTTTATCCTACATTCTGTTTTGCCATTTGATACGAGACTGTTGTGTGGAAAATACAACTCCCATTTCAGGGAGCTGACATGATTCCCTTGAATTTCATAGATCTGTAGCATTGTTTAATGTTTCCTTTCCCTGAGAAGGTGACAGATTGATTGTGGGCATCTTTGACCCCTGTTTATGCACGAGGTCTCTCTGTGCTAGAAAGTGCAAGCTGTAAAACGTATAAGCAATTTTTTAAAAATACAAGCGTTCGTTTAAAGAACAAGACAAGCAGCTACCCAGTCCCAGCACAAACCCAGAACAGCAGCTGGTCTCACCTCGCTGGAGACAGGACAGGGAGCAGAGGTGGGCTATCGCCTTTGTTTTTCCCCTTCCAACTCTTCCTGCCTCTTGCCTAATGAGGCACTGGCTATTTGTGAGCACTGGACTACTCAGGCAGAGCTTCAAGTCTGCTGCAGAGCTGACTCTTGTACATAGCGATTGTCAGTAAGGCGTGGAAAAGACTACAGAGGAATGCCAGCACATCCATCCTGGGGGCCAGGGAAGAACTAACCCATTAGAAATAACCCCTAAGCTTTACTAGATTCCACACCGAGCAGGGAAACACCTGAGGCTTCATTTATCTTTGTTCTCAGAGGGGGTTTTCAGCCTCTGTTCCCCTCAGCAGAGCTCTGCCAGATGAGGCCCTCACCCCGCGGGCACAGCGGAGAGGAACCGTTTAACAGCCCATGAAATGAGGGAGCGAGTCTCTGAGAGATTTGGTGCTCCAGCCATTCGCGGGTAACCCTGACTCCTTGGTCCTGCCGTGTTAGTGGGCCATGGCACGCAGCTTTAGGGCACCCCGCATGACCCGCATCGCTTCTCCATCCTTCCAGGCAGGTTGTTCTGCAATGGAGGATGGAAATTTGGGTAGAAACAGAGTCCTTGGATTATTTTCTGTCTTAATGCAGATTGGGAAAAATGCCTTCTATTGTTAAAAAGGAAAGGCTTTGGCAGCCAATATAATTATAGCCTGAATTGGTTATTAAGTTATCGCATTTTTGTCAGATCATTCTTTGATGTTTACTTACAAGAGCTGAAAATGGCACTGGTGGGTGCTGGTCAGGATTTCTGTAACCTGTTCTTGCTGTTTCACTTTGGAGATTTACATGTTCACCCAACAATACAGTGATTTCATTAAATATGGGGTTTAAGTAAAGCTCCAAACCAAAATTCATCTGCTCTGATACCAGATCCGTGCAAAAATGAGATCTGTGTAAAACAGTACCTGAGACTGGGCTATTAAGAATAATTAATACTAAATGTAACTGACAATTACTTAGCAAGAGTGATATTTGGCTTTAAAAGGCCATCTACATTTATGGTGCTAGATAGTACAATAAAAAATAACTATCTGTTTTACTGAGACGAACATAAAGCAGTAAAAGATGCAAATGTGGGGCTCCTTTTATCTGGAGGCAGTGCTTCCTCGCGGAGCAGTGCAGGTAGGCGATGACTGGCACACGCGCCTTAATCAGAACTTCAGAAGGCATCTTCTAACTGTTTCAGCATCAGTACAGACTGGATTTTAATCCTTCTGGGGATGGAGGCAATAGCTTTTTAGACTTGGTGTTATTTACATATAAAAGATTCATTGGTTCTTATTAATGGGCTGTGTAGTGGAATTGCTTCTCATTGCAAGTGAATCATATAGGCTGTGTATACATATACACGTGTAGGCTTTCCCGGTTACTTTGTGATGCCTTTGAGTGTTTTCTATGCTGTTTCCTGTGTATAGTTTGAACACTGATCCCATACAATTTCCTTTGTTGTTCCCATGTTCATAGTCTGGCGATTTTTCCTCACTCTGCGAAGCCTTTAGATACGGGTGAGAAGGAAAGGAGATAGAGATGAACAAAATAACTGAAGGATATGTAACGGAATGAATTTAATTTAAAAAAAAAAAAAAAAGGCAGCAACATAAGGAATCAGTAACTAATGAGTAGGAAGTACCGTACAGTATGTCATTCATTTAGCCCTCTCTGTACAGGGTAGAACCAGATGGTGCCCTGAGGGACTTGGATGTTCCCATCTATGCTCTAACGCTACTAAAGAGGTGAGATGAGAAAAGGAGATGAGATAGATAACACCAATCTGCCCAGCAGAAAAATGATTATGATTACATAACTAATGACCCAGGGAATTAGACAATATCAAAAATAGGAAGCATGCCAATTTGTGCTGCGACATGTCTGAGCAGCAAAAGCAATATGAAGATGGCATAAGATGAGTTAATTGAATGTATAGTGGTTAAGAAAATTAAAAGGGTGTTTCTTATAAAGCGTTCGAAACCTCTCTGTTCATTCGACAGCAGTTTCTCTAGGTGTTAGCTGATAAAACTCTTTCTGTATTATTGCAATAATACTACCTAGGATATGCATTTACATTTTGTTTCATTACTTAGCTCAGCTGGGAACTTGTTAGAATATAATTTTCCTCTAGTTATGTTAAATAGTTTTCCTGTTGAACACAGTAGTAACAGGATTGAGACCTTAGTGCTGCTACTGAGGAAAAGCAGCTTGTGCCTCGTCTGTACAAGAACTGTCAAACTGGTTCTTACTCTGCTTTATGGCAAACGGTTTAATGCTGAGGCTTCTGTTCCTCCAGGTTTTGTGGCACTAGGGAACAGCTGCAGGACTGAGTGTCATGGATGTGTTTGGTGTAGGACCAGGGGAAGGTCTTGGTCGTAAATGTTAGGAAAGGATGGGGTCATGGCACCACGGGCAACTGAAATATTCCATGTTGGAATATTTTTTGGGGAGGGTGAAATTTCAAAGACTTTGTTTAACCAATTTCCCACCCTCAGTTGTTCTTTAAAAAAAAAAAATCTGGGAAGGGATTGCAAGCTCTTCTTATTTCTACTGTAACATCCTGATGCTAGTGTTTAACTACATGTCTACTAGACATTTTGATTTCTAAAACTAACTATGGTGTGTGGTCCTACAGCACGGGTAGCTTAGAGGTCTGGCTATAAAATGAGGAGCACTCCAAAATGATGTAAAATGCAGCTTTTTACCATCTGTTGGAAAATGCTAATGAGCTGGTGATCTCATTCTATATTTTAGACAGGTGTCCACATCCCCAAAAATGTGACTAGAAATGACATCTTTGTTGACAGTCTCATCAGATTAATTGGACATCAGGACTGAGCTAATTCTCACATCAAGAGGCTTGAGAACATACTGTCTGAGCTGTGTGAAGAACCTTGAACTCCTGTTTCTTGTGCTGTCGGCAGATCATAACAGCTTTGATGGACTGGATTAGGAAATCAATATACACACATTGACATGCTAATCCCTTCAGGGACATTCATTAAATAACATTCAGATAAAGGGACCATAACAGTACGTGTGGAACCAACGGTTGTAGGAGTGTGTTAGATTTTTGTTTGGTTTCTTTTTTTTTTAAACAGTTTAACATAAAAGCATATAAAACATTAGAAATGCATCTGTTCAACTTCTGAAAGCACGGAATTTGGCATTAAAATGGACCTAAAGCATTAAAAGTATGAAAAAGGGTCAGGTATTGGTTGTACATATGCGTTACTGTGAAGAAACTCGTAGGAGTGAAAGGGATCTGCTGGGTCATGAGTTCAGTTCTCGGCTATAGGAGATAGCCATGCCCTGCAATACCTTCCATAAAGTTATCAAGTGCAGTTTTTAAACAAATTAGAATTTTTCTCCTCTTGGGACTCTGCTCTATAACCTTTCTCCAATAATAGGTAGACACCATCATCTAATTTCAAACTAAATTTATTCCTAGTTAATTTATATTAATTCTTTTCCTTTACCTTACAAATTGTTTCCCTTCTCCTTATTGTTCACATGGTTTATTTACAGACAGGAGCATCTACCCTCCGTTTTGCCTCCATAAGGCTGAATTGGCAAAATTCCATGGATATTGTCTCATTAAAGCGGCACCAGCTCTTGTTCATCACAATAATCCTTTTTTTTCTACCTGTTCCCGTACAAGTTCAGGCTTTCTGAGCATCAGTGACACCACTTTTTCTGTGCTCCACATGACACGTCACCATATTCAATTCCTTGCCTTGTAGAAACCTTCCATTCTTGCTGCAGCACGGCAGAGACTGCCAGGGAGGTGGCTGAAATCCTGCCAGTACAAGAGTTTTGGTAATGCTACGTTTGCCCAAGGTAATCTGATAACAACCAGCCAATGTTTACCAGTGAGGGGAGGGCAAAAAAAAAAAGTCACTGAAATATTCTGGGTAAGGTCTGATTTGTATCATACTCTTTGGACTTGATTTTCAATCTGTGATGAATTGCTGACAGTAAGTAAATAGAGCTACCTTAGTTTTATACCATTCTCGAATTGGCAGCAGAGATTCCAGTCGCTGTTAATATTTAAATATTTCGTGAAGACGAAATGTAGAGCATCATATTTTCAGATAGGATATTTTAACCTCTCAAAACATACTTTTTTTTTTTTTCCTCCCAGTCCTTTTATATGGAAATGATAGTGCACAATACTGAGTGTGTCAGTTTTACCCTTTAAGTTACACATATCTGATTTTTTTTTTTTTTTTTTTTTAAAGTGTATCTATGAAGAAAGATATTCCTCATACAGCTCACCTGAACTACCTGAGGTCTCTGAATACGGTGTCCTGGAATTTTTAAGGATAGTTGACACAAAAGCCTAACTGGGCTGCAGTTAGGTATGTTTATTGTTCTTATCTAGGCAATTACTTCCTATTGGGTAATGACTATTTCAAGTCCCAGCTAAATGAAAAAAATAGGATTTGAGATGTTTTGGGAACCAAGCAGAAATGGTAAGGACAACAAAGATTTTAATGTCTGTATTTTTTTACCCAGCCTCATGCTCATGATTATTACTCAAAATACATGGACAGCCAACAAACATAGTTTTCTATACTTATGTGTATGTTGAGATTAAAATGTTATATGGACTAATAATTCTAACTATTTACTATTAAAAAAAAACCAAACAAAACAAGGCATCCTAACAAACAAAAAAGACCCCAGATATGAGGTGAAACGGAGTAATAACATTTATTTCTAGGTCCTATATGCAAAGGAGCCACATAGTTGGCTTCCATGGTGAGAAGGACAAAACAAGAGCTTCCTGGGCTTACCAGATAAGTAAAAATGAAGGTGCTTTAATTCATTTCGTCCTTAATTGCAAACTTAACCTTGTTTTACAGCATCATGGTTCATTGTAGTTTTCAGAAAAAAGGAATGCTAATTTGGTTGGGGTTTTGTTTTGTTCTTTTCTCATATAACCCCTTTTTTTCAGTTTACTAGAAGCAGACAAAGACACTTTTTCACACTAAAGTTCTGTTTTATCCCAGCCCTTAGATGGTAATGTGTTTTTTAAAATCTGAGATTCTGGAATAGAAATGAAATGTTTCTTTTTATATACACAAATGGAGTCTTGTACTCAAGGGATGGATGAACCAATGAATTAAAAAAAATGTATCCTTCGAGAAGAATTCCAACTACAAGAAACTTAACAGTAGAGATAGAATACATAAAACAGTTTTTCATGAACGCTCCTAAAAATGTGAAACAATGTTTGTCTTGAACTGGAGCTTCTCAGAATCAAGAGACAGACTCTTCATAATCAAATATTCATAGTTTTAATTATAATATGTTTACCATACATTATGATTTGTGTTGTGGTTTTGGTTTTTTTTTGTTACCAGACTGTGATTTTTAAGAAATACATTTATTTAAAGTCTGCAGTCTGCGCTGGGCAGATTTACCTATTCCTTCAGCAGTTTGTATTACGTTCATTCGCAGAGTTGCTCCAAGTGTTTCATATTTGTAATTCCAGCAGCATTCTTTCTGAACATGATTTGATGGCAAAAGGCTTTTTGACTATGAGAAATGCCCCCTAATGAGCATCACTTTATGTACGTGGAATATTTGGTTCTATCTGTTCATGTAGGTGTTGGACAGTGAGCTCCTGCTCTTATAGAACTCCTGTGACTGAAGGTCACTGGAAGGCTTTTCTCAAGTAGAAGAGGATCTTTCTCATCCCTGCAGGATGCTGATTGTTTGTGTTTCATGGGATTACTTTAGCAGTTTTGACTTCAAATAAACATTTACAGAGTTTTCCCAGCTGTAAATTATAATTTTTTTTCTTCATTTGATCAGTCCTTCTTGATCCTCAAAGTAGACATCACATGACTCCATTTAATTGATTATTTTGCTGTTATCTGTTTCATCTAGCATTATTAGCAAGTGCCACCTTATCTAATTCTGGAAGGTTTGTTAACAGAGAGATCAGCTGGATCAATATCCACATAATAGAGATGCTAATTGCTTTGTCTACAGCTATGTTAACTTTTAGTCCTCCTTGCCAATCTTACATGCCACTGTAGCATAAACTCTTTATAGACTCCCAAAATATGCTGCATCTTTTAACTTGCTTTCTTGCTGTATATTATACACATAAGAATTAGGCTCAATGGAGACAATCGCTAGAGTTTTGGAAAAAATCTGCAGTTTCTGGGCTCTTTTCTGATATAAATAACAGGCTTGATCTGCTGCTGTCTTTCATCCTGTGGTATTGAAGCATTGACAGAACGTTGTATAGAAAAATAGCTGATCTGTCTTGTACTCTGTAGTTCTGCCCGTTTCGTTTATACAGGTTTCATAAAATAGTTTTTGTAGGACCAGTGTAGTTAAATCATTCTTGATGGCTATGTAAATCATCTTACTATGTGTTTAAGAGTGACTTATTTTAATAAATAGGTAGAAATTTGCACTTGTTTTCAACCTGAGTTAAAATATTATCACCTTTCTGCATGAATTGTGTTTGAGTTAAGCCATTTTTTAAAGTATGTCTTAAATACAGGTTCAGGTAAGGTGGGGGAGGAAAATTGTTCATAAAGTTTCTACAAACTGCCATGTAAATAATACAAGTTCACTGTTATCTCTGGTGGGAAGCATTTATTTATGTAAAGGTATTTTTATTTATATTTTATAAGGAGAGAGTTGTATGTGGCGAGAGAATATTTAGTAGAAAAAAAATAAATTATTTTAGGTACAGGTGACAGGATGTCAGATGGTTTAGAGATAGTTGTATAAATATTAACATAGATGGAGGTTGGACCAGATGACATCTAGAGGTCCCTTCCAGCCTAGAATATTCCATGATTCTATGATTCTATGTTGGGAAAGGAATAGGAAAAGTTGAACGGAGAGTCTGGAAGAATAGATATGTGGGCCAGATCTAGAGCATGGCAGCTTTTATGTGCAGTGACAAAATCTTTTTCATGTGAATAGTAAGTCACTGGTTAAATCAAAGAAGAGGTGATAGAACCGTAGGACAATAATGTGACTAGTTTATGAGCTTATGGGTTTTTATTAGTTTCCTCTCTTTATCTAAATCTCTTCCCTTTCACACTAGTTGCAAACTCACCAGTAAGGAATTTAATTCTGAAGTAAAAGAAGTATATTGTTATGTTGAAATGGATGGATCAACTGATTCTATTACAAACCTTGTAGAAAATAACACAAATCTCTCTTTTAACTTGAAATACTGCAATATTATCTCAATACCCTTCGGGATAGTAGCTTCGATTGTGAAGTGCTTATACTTTGATCTTGCCTTCTTATAATAAACCTGGGATCACTGGGTATATATGAATACAGGGAACAGTTTGTCTTTTTTAGATTGTGTTGTGTTTAAACATCTTTGTCTTGAGACAGAACAACAGCTAGCTTTTAAAGAGGGCAGAAAAAGCGGCAGCATTAGCCTTCCTCACTTCCCCATTTTCTCAAGCCTTAGGTTCGAATAGAAATGTGTAAATAAAAAAAAAATAATTTTTTTTTTTTTTTTTACTGTTGTAGGAAAATAGCAGTCCTAATTTTATAAACACATATATATATATTTATATTTGTGCATCACAGTGCTTCTGTATGTGCACACTGGTGACAGCATTGAAGGCAATTATCGATTTGATAGACTGTATCACAAAACATGTATAAAACACCCCTTGTTCTTATAAATTATAATTGTTTCTCTTTTTTTAATCTATCCTGAATAAATTGCACAGACACTAAGTGTCATTAAATGCTTTTTACAACTTACCATTTGAGCATGTCCAAATTTCAATATTAACATTGTATTCCTTTCTGAATTGGGCTTTTATTCATTACATTCCTTTTTAGTCCAATAGTTATTATTATGCTGCTCATACTTTAGCTTCAGAGCTAATTATAGTCTTTGGCTATCTCCTTCTGGAATATAGATACTGATATATATTAATGACATGTACCTTGCTCACCAGACAGCACTTATTTTGCAAGGATGCTGTGATTTTGTCCTCTTACACTGACTAAAATGTCCCAATTCTTTCTACGTTATTGTTTTTCCATACTGAAAAGCATTATCTACTAGAAACAAAATAATCTGAACGCTCTCATCTTGAGCAAAAAAGAAAGATAACTAAAAGAGTCTGAATGCACAAGAATGCACAAAAGCGAGAAAAAGCCAAAAAAATACAAAGAAATGCAAAAAAAGCAAGCAAGAAAGAAAGAAAGAAAGACGAATGTGAATCCAGCAGACATTTGCACTGTAAGACTTGAGAAGACGCGCAGCATCAGTCCTGAGCTTTATTCTCTCTCTCTTGTCCTTCATGAATGAAAGAGGGACAGAAAAT